>LOJH01031978.1:0-16674 GCA_001685095.1 Ellobius talpinus
TATTTCGGGGTATAAGCTAGCCGTGCGGGAGCCGGGCAGAATGAAAAGCAGGCCTCCGCTCCCCTATCACTACAATATGTGAAATTTCTTACACGTTTCATTAATGCTATGGTTTGAATCTGTTATTTTTTCCATAAGTTCTTACTTGCTCAACATTTACTTCCCACCTTTGTGGGGGGTGCAGGTTGGAAAGAACTTAGAACCTTTAGGAGGTGGGTCCTGGCAGAGGTATGTAGGTCTCTGGAGATCAGGTCATTTTAAGAGGTGGGTCCTGGCAGAGGTATGAAGGTCTCTGGAGATCAGGCTATTTTATATCACTCCTGGGGCCTCTGTTCTTGCCTTGTTCTCTGCCCCCTCTCTGCCCAGGTGAGAAGACCCATCACCAAGGATGCAGCTGTTCTGCCTTCCATCATGATGGACTGCCTTCTGTGAAACCTGAGTCAAAATAAACTTCACACCCTACAGGTTGTTTTTGGCTCCACCAACAAGATAAGTATCTGACACCACTACAAATCTGACGCCATGTCCTTATAGCTTGCTGCTATGTCTTTATATCTTGCTAAGTACATTTATTGATTGTAGTGTTTGTTAGATGTTGAGTCACCAAATTTTGGTGTGTTTACAGTTATGTCACCTGAAATAACACATTATTCTCTCTTACTTTCATCCCAATTTTTATGGCTGTAATTTTTTTACCACTAAGTACACCAAGTAGAGCTTTTAATGTAAAATTGAGTAGCCCTGATAGAACTTAACTTGCTTTACCTTGTTCCTTATCTTAGGAAGAAAATATTGATTATTTTGCCATTAAATATATGTTGTAACATTGTAAAGGGGTGTGTCTTTACAAGCTGATGATGATCTCAATGCTTTCTTCTTGGAATTTTATCATGATGGATTTTTGTTGAACACATTTCCTAATTTATTTAGAAGATTGTCCTATGTCTATGCCAGCAATGAAGATGCATAAAGATCAGCTTCCTAATGCTTACCTTTCATCTTGGGAAAAACTCATTTTTTTATGAAGCATGCCTTTGGAGTATTATTCACTGGTTAGAGATTGTCAAGAATTTTTATTGTAATTTAAATTAGCAGTATTAGCCCATCATCTCTTTTTTAATAAAAAGTGCTTTTGGGGACCTAGAAATGATGTCATTGACACTTAATGAAATGAGCTAACAGGTTTTGAATTGGATTCTTAAATGTTTATAAATTCTGCTGATTATGTTTATTTTTGTTTGTGTTTTCCCATGGAAGACTCAACAGAACTTTATCAGTACTAACCATTTTTAAATGTGCTTTTGCTTTCATGGTTTTTCTGTACTACTTTGTCTCTCCCAGATTTCCCTCAAAATTTTGTGAGTCCTTTCTTTTTCTTTTTAAATTTGGCTTACTTTATTCTTTCTGGCCTTATAAAAAAGCAAATCATCTTATTTCATTAACTTCTGTATTATTTTTATTTTCTAACTATTCTCTTGGGCTAGTGATTCTTCTGCATCAGGACCACTAAGCTTACAGGGGAACATGGAAAGACTAGCAAAACATAAAGAACGCTTGCAACTGTGGACACTCGCAATGCCTAGAGCCTTGAGTATAGGGGCAGAGGCCAAAGCTCAGCTGGAGTAACTCTGGAATCTGACAATATCATTAAAAAAATCACTGTATCAGATGACACAAGAGAACAATACAGCAGTGCACTTAGGGGATAGAACACAAGTCCCTCGACATAAAAATAGGAGAAATAAAAGGTTTAAAGATGTTGAACAGAAAATTTAAGAACTTTGTTTTAGTTTTACGTACATAAAATTGGATTCAAGAAAGTTGAACAGAGAAGAGGGAAGACTTTTTTAAAATGCTAGCAGAAGTTCCACAGATGTGTGCTTGTTTGTTTTGGTAAACAAACAACATTCCAGAGATATAACACATTTAATGAAATTCAAGTAACATAAATTCTAAGAAACACCTACAAAACCACATGGTGATCCCTTAGATATGGATAAAAACAGAAGAGAATGCAAGAAATTAGCAAGAGAAACAAGGAAGCACTAGCTCCACTTCATTCAAGAAAATAATGCAAAAACATCATTCTTGACTTCACAACATGAGCAAAGTGTGTCATAAGACAATATGCTGTTAGGGCTATGTCTTTGTCAGGGTTTCTATTGTGGTGAAGAGACACCATGACCACGCAACTTGAGGGAGGATGTCTTTCTGTGTGTTGTGAGTATGTTTTATTACCATTGGTTAATAAAGACTCTGACTTGGCCAATATCCAGGCAGACTAGAACTAGGTGGGAAATCCAAGCAGAGATACAGGAGGAAAGAAGGCAAAGTCAGGCAGATGCCAGCAGCTGACAGAGAAGCAAGGTGTGAGGTGATGCCACAGCCATGTGGCAATATATAGATTAGTAGAAATGGGTTAATTTAATATGTAAAAGTTAGTTAGTAATAAGCCTGAGCTAACAGACCAGTATGTGATTAATAGTAAGCCTCAGAGTGGATATTCAGGAACCAGCAGGAAGAAGAGAAAACTCCAGTCACAGCAACTCTTGTAAAGGAGACATTTAACTGGGATGGCTTACTCACAGTTTCAGGGCTTCTGCCCATTTATCATCATGGTGAGGAGCATGGCAGCATGCAGGCAGATGTAGTGCTCCAGGAATAGCTGAGAGTCCTACAAACTGCAGGCAACCGGAAGTCAACTAAAACACTGGGTGGAATCTTGAACATAGAAAACCTCAAAGCCCACACCCACAATGACACTTCTTCCAACAAGGTCATACCAACAAAGCCACACCTCCTAATAGTGAGAATCCCTATGAGATTATGGGGGAGACATTTGCATTCAAACCACCACAGGCTGAGGTTTTTGTTTTTGTTTTCTAAATCAAAATGTTTATTGTAGGAAAGATAATCTGAAAAAAAATGAATATGAGATGAAAACCCCTTCATAAACATAAAGGCTAATAGAATTAATTATTGAGATCGTACGCTGCAAGAAATAGGTCTTACTTTTAATTTACAGTGTTTCTTCTGTATCTCAGTGAGGGAAATGGTATTCGAAGATTGAATGTTGGGAACATAGTAAATATGCCAATGAATAGGAAAGTCAATGTCTTCGTTTTTCTGACTTACTTAAAGGACATCTGGCTATTTAAATCTAAAAGAAAAATCTGAATCATGAGGTTTATGACACATCTGATAAAATTAGTTAAAAGTGGGGTGTAGGCAAAAGGAAATCTATTTCAATCTTATTCAATGATGTATGATGTAATGGATCAGATTCATTTGTGATAAGCTGAAATCAATTAAGAGTACTCATTGCCATTCCTTGGGAATGCTCTGGGGTAAAATTAAGATAGGTATAAACTAAAAACCAACAAAGAAAAAAATAACAGTATAAGAGGCTAAATATCTGCCACTATAAAAATGCAACAAAAATGACAAAAAAAGTTACTAGCTCAGAATTTATTTTAAAAACTCAAGGCCTAAAGGCAAAACTGTGAGCCTTCTGTCAGTTTAATTCACCCGTAAGTCCTTCCTTCCTACCCAGCAGTTGCAATATAGAATGTGTCTCCCCCCATTCACGGAGAAGGCACTCAATCACCAGAGGGATCCTGTCAGGAGATGGGCTCCAGAGGGACCTTCTGGCTGTGAACACTTTGTCCTCATGGGGGATGATGTGAAATGGGCTGGTGGGAGCAGACTCACTGCTTGTCTGCCCTGTAAACACAGAGCATCATTCCCTTGTCTTTTCCCACATTCGCACGTTAAAAGGATCCACAGATATTGGGTGTGGTGGCCACACTATAATCACAGCCCTTGGGAGGCAGAGGCAGGTGGATGTCTGCCAGCCTGGTCTGCATAGTCAGTCCCAGGTATAGCAGTGTCTGTGTTAAGTGAATACTGGCAGGAAAGCCCTAATGTCGACATCATTACCTCACTTGATCTCATTGTTCAGGCAATGTATCATCTTCCACCCTCAAAACAAAAAATGGCTCTAGCCTAAGATTCTGAAAGAGAGAGACTGTATTTATATATCTTTATTATAGTGGGTTGTTGCCATTATCCTATGACTAGCTAATATTATAAAGTCTTCTTGCCTAATTTGAAGATTAAACTTTTTCATAAGTTATGACTTCAGAAAAAAATCATAGTACATTTTAATTTCAGGATTCCTTGTGGTTTCAGGCATCCACGGTGACTCTTGAATTGTGTCCTTGGTGGTCAAGGACGGCCTACAGTATTTGTTTGAAGCTATTCTCAGAATCACATGAATGCAAAGAAATTCACACACTGAGACTGAAATAAAATGACAGAATAAAGACAGAGAAGGTCACAAAAGAACCCAAAGTGAAAAAGCAGGTAAGACAATGCAAAATAACCTCACAGCTACCAAAGAGCAAAGAATGATTCTAAAACACAGGAAACAGTTTCAACTTCCTGACTTAATACAACAGTAAAGAAATACCTGTTAAGACTCAGCAGTTAAGAGACTTGAGTTCAGTTTGCACCACCCATGTTGGGCGGCTCACAATCACCTACATCTCTAGTTCTAGAAGTCGATGTCTCTTCTGGCCTTCAGAGATAACTACCCCCCCACAAACACATACTAACCTTTTTTTCTAGCAGGGTTTCTCTGTGTAGCCCTGCTGTCCTAGAATTCATTCTCTAGACCAGGCTGACCTTGAGCTTAGAGATCAGCCTGCCTCTGCCTCCCAAGTGCTGGAATTAAAGGTGTGCACCACCACTGCTCAGCTATCAAACAACATTTTTAAATGTGTTCATATGGATCAGGGGGTATTTACAAGATGGTTTGTCCCTGCAATGTTCTTAAGAGTCTTAAACAAAATATGAAATTTTTCTTAACAGTGGAGTAGACACATAAATAGTAATATATTCATACAATGAAATAGTGAGCACCAATTAAGCTATAGCTTTTGTTTCCTTAAAACAGGACCAAGTTAAAAGAGCAAGAAAATGTACTGACCAATTCTTTTTTAGTGTGAACACAGAATAAATTATTCAAAATATTCTTCAGAAAAATAACCTATGTGGTAGGCAAAATAATCCCGTCTTCTCAGATGTCTGCACATGTGTTTGAGAACTAGCCTATATGTAACTCACGTGGCAGAGGAGAAATTGAAGGTGAGATCACATTAAGGAACTGAGTTGAGGAGCGAGGCAGGTGGTCCCAGTCTTTTACTCAGAGCCTGAGGGTCTTTTACTCAGAGCCTGAGGAGGTATCAGAGATGCCATCTTGCTGGTTTCAAAGATGGACTCCACCATGAGCCAAGGAGTGCTGGCACCTCTGGAAGAAAGGGAAGAGTCTAGAGTCTCTGCTAGAGCCTCAAGAAGGAAATTCAACCCTCCTGATACTTTTAATTTCAGCCCAGAGATACCCATGTGTTCCTCAAAATCTCTAGCACTATAGTAGTGTGTATTTGTATTGCCTTAAGCCCCCGACTTCTGATAACTTATTACAGTAGAAACAATATGAGTATGCTTAAAGTATTTTTTAATGTACATGAATGAATTAACACAAAATCTAGAGTCAGATGATGTGCTGGGAAATATTTCAGTTCTCAAAAGGAAAAACAGGGTTGAGTTTTTTGCTGGTGTTTCTTAAACTGGGTATGAGATTATAAATGATGTGTTCTTCAGATAAAGCCTTACAGAGCCAGGATTGGACACATGACCTTGCAAATTCTAGGCAAACCCTCTGCCTATGTAGTTATACAAATATCGCAGCTTATGAAAAGGGGAAAAGTACTTTTTCAAGAGGCTGGAGAGATCCCTCTATTGGTGAAGTACTTTTCACACAAGCATAAGGATCTGAGTTTGATCCCCTGAAACCATACAAAACGCAGGGTGAGGCGGTGTGTACTTGTGATCTCAGTGCTCGGGAAAAAGAGACAGGTCTTAAAAAAACAAGATAGTCACCATCGGAACCCCCACATTCTCACACATGCACACACTCACACACACAATGCACACTCTCTCATACATTCTCACACACATACTCACACACACAACGCACACTCACACACACTCTCACAACACACAATGCACACTCTCTCATACATTCTCACACACATACTCACACACACTCTCTCTCACACACACTCTCACAACACACAATGCACACTCTCTCATACACTCACACACACACTCACACACTCTCACACACACCGCACACTCTCACACACACACTCACACACACTCTCTCTCACACAACGCACACTCTCACACACACTCTCACAACACACTCACACTCTCTCACACACAGACACTCTCTAACAGCACACTCTCTCTCACACACTCTCACACACATACACACACAACACACACTCTCTCACACACACTCACACACTCTCACATCACACTCACAGTCTCACACACACAGACACTCTCTAACAACACACTCTTTCACACACACTCACACACACACACTCACACACAAACACACATGTACACTCACACACACGGACAATCTCTCACACATACACACACACACACACACACACACCCCTTTTTACAAATCCAAAGCAGTAGACAAGGATATCCGCTGCAAGAGGAGCCCAGATTTCAGGACAGGGCACAGGCATTTACTTGGGTTGTGGACTCACTGGCCCTATGGTTAAAGGGTGCCCTAACAAGAGGAGAGGAGACAGAGGGGAGAAGAGTGGCTTCCTATACTCTTTATCCTTCACAGCAGATAGACTATGTGATTGTCTAACGGTTGTATGGCTAGCATGGGACTTATCTATATTTGAGCAAATTTGCTGGAGTCTCAGCCCAAGTGACAACCCACTTAGCAAGGCAATGCCAACCCCGAGAGTTTATGGAAAGAGCCCCAGTGACAGGAGCTATTGTAAGAGAAGCTTCTAGACGTTTTGTAGCAGGAGCCCAGTCTCCAGTATGAGGGACCTGTCTGGCCTGCACTGCTTTCTGAAGATCCCACAGTTGTCCATGGTCCACCAGGATCACACCTCTGCTACACGCATGCAAATGCCAGCCCTTGGTGTCCGTCTCTAAGCACAAACAGCCAACAAGAGGGCTGTGACCAAGACCAGTTAAGTAAAGACTTCTTTGCCCTTTTCTCCACATCTCTCTTCCCTGCTTACCTCTAACCCAGTAGGAGCTGAATCAGAGCTAGGAGAGGTGGGGGAGGGGATGACAGATCTGTGTCCAGTCTTTATTCCAAGTCCCTTGAGCCAGAAGCTTGCCCTGCAACTGGGGAAAAGAAATGCTTCCAAAAAGGACAAATTAGAATTATAAACTGCACTAGCGTTTACTAAGGGAATGTGACTTGATAGTTCTGCGGGCTTCCAGAGAAGTCACCAAGGAAGGGGAATGAGAGCGATTTGGCACAGGAAGTTTTTGAATTGTAATTGGACAAAAAGGAAATGATGACAATTTAGACTGACAAAATATTGCATACATATTTGAGGAAGGGTTACATGAGTCTATCTAAGCAAGGAATGGAGTGTCCGTTTTCCAAGGCAGTAGAAGGCAGAGCTTTCTTCATCAAACACTCTAGCTCCTACACTTTATTCTTTAACCTTAGCCAATACCCTACTACACTACACCGGGTTTACTCACCTAGAAAATGAATTTTTTTAAAGCACTGTCAGTTTGTTCAGGCTTTAAAAAAAAGCGATGACAGAGCAGGGCCTTTTCACGGGGCTGATATGAGGAATAAGACACATAATAAATCCGAAGCCATCCTTTCTGATATGTGAATTTCAAGGGCTAGGGCTCATGGAGCTCAAAGAAGGGAGGGCTGGAGAGACAGCTCGGTCAATAAAGTGATGACCGTGTAACTGAGAGAACCTGAATTTGATCCCCAGGACTTAGACAAAAGCTGAGTGCAATGCCGAATGCTTGCAGGAGATAGGTCGATCACAGGGGCTCAGTAACCAGGCAACGTAACCTACACACAGACAACTCAGTGAGCTACACAACTCTGGGCCAGCGAGAGAGCCCGTCTCAAAACCAAACAAACAAAAAGAGTGGACAGCTCCTGAGGAACAGCACCTGAAGTTTTTCTCTGTCCTCCACACAATGCCCATATTTGCAGCCCTACCACACATGCACTCACATACACAAATGGGCATGTGCATGCCTGAGCACGCACACACACACACACACACACACACACACACACACAAAGTATCAAAGGGGCAGGAGCATTGATAATGGAGATATGTAGGGAACAACATATGCAAAGAAAACAAGCGAGAAGCATGGTGACCTGCAGGGATTGTCATGGGATGAGGAGAGGAAGTGTGCAAAGGTGTTAGCAGGGCTGTGACATAAGCTTTTAAAGGGAAGTAGAGACTAGAGAGTGAAAATCTTCATGGTCTACTTCAAATCCTATCAGAAAAAGTCTTAAGCTATTATGTTCACATTCAACACAAACCTTTCGATCCTGGCCACCTCCCAAAATCCAAACTCTCCCATTCTGCCTGGATCCTTCGCTGCTTGCGTTTTCTTGAGCTAAGTTTTGAATCTCCATGCAATTCTTGTTTGAAGCCATCTTCTTCTTTCTCTAAAATGTAATTCCGCCAGTATGGCCACCAGGAAGCCTCAACATCCATTGTTATTGTTATTATTACTCAAAAAATGTATGGCAGGTACTCTATACATAGTACCATGCAAGATGTTGGGCTGCAAATTTGAGAAGGATTTGAGGTAGCCTTCTACAAAAGCAAAATTTCAATGAGAAAATCTTCACTAAACATAAAACTGCCAGCGTGATATTCTGACTGAGCTCATAATAGGGCGTCAAGAGAAGTCTGGACTCCAAACCCTAATGTCATGAGTTTTCCTCACATCCGATCCTTGTCTAACCTGTTTTCCAAGTGCCTTTATTCAAATTTTTAGAAGGAAAAGAGAATGAAGTTTAAGTCAAAATGTGTTTGGCTCCCAGAATGTGTCATGATGCACAGTAAAGTACTTTACATGAGCATAATACCGTAATGCATTATCCTGGTTTGCTTCTCTGTTCTTGTGGCAAATACTGTCTCAGTTAGGGTTTCTATTGCTGCGACGAAATACCATGACCAAAAAGCAAGTTGGGGAGGAAAGGGCTTATTTGGCTTAAACTTCAGCATTGCTGTTCATCACGTAAAGCTTGAGAGGACAGTGGCAGAGGGCGATAAGCTGTTTTCATTACAGAAGTCCCACCACAGACAACAGACAGAACTTTTTATGGTCCAGCTATGTCTATGGCAACAGGTTTATCAATATAAAGCAGAAGGCAGTAGGCAGGTAGGTAGCTGACATCAAAGACTGTGAAACAAGATGAATACAGGCATCTTAGTGCCTCAGCTAGGGGATCCAGAGAACACTAGCCCAGGGAGCAAGATGCCATGATTAAAGGAAAGCCTCAATCATAACACTAAACCCAATGGAGTCTTCTTGGCCACTTGAACGCGTTGACCTCTCAATCTGACAGACTACCCGGGAACACACACAGCATCTGACGACTCTTGCATGCTTTCCTGCTATGACTCTCATCCCGGCTGTCACCTCAGCAACCTTTAAATAGCTTCCCAGTCTGTCTCTCCTCACTGTGGTACGCAAAGGAATCCTAGTCTCCTTTTGCCTGGTTTTCTATTTGGATTTCTCCTCAAGGATATTTAGCAGGCCTTTATAAAGTTATCTTCCATATGTACTGCCACTACCTTCTTACACAGGCTGTGGTTCTTTATATCAGTCCTTTTCAAAATCTCCCAGTGCACCTTCAAGTCACCCAGAGCACAAACCCAGCACCACACAATGTAAAGCAACACGTGAGACCTTTTCCGTCCTAACCTCCATTGCCACCACTCCCTCTGCCGCAGAATGAGGGTGTGCTGGAAGTTCTCATGTCGCAGGCTTAGTCTCCAAACGTATATGTCAGTGGTATTTGGTTTAGAGTGTCTGAGGCATAATCGGGATTTGATGAAGTCATGGGGGGGATTCAATGGAGGCCTTAGTGGCTTTTTAAGATGAGAAAGAGATAGTCAGGCATGTGACTCAATCTGTCACTTCATACTACATAAAGAAATCTTTCACTAGATGGCAAGTAGATGCGGGTCCCATGCCCTTGGCCTTCCCGTCTCTAAAACTGCCAGACAGATATGTGCTGTATTGGTTGCTTAGTCTTAAGTATTTAGGTATCATATGCATAACTAAATGGCCTAATACACTCTCTACCTGTTCTCTGCTGCCCTATCCCAGACCTACACCATCCCCCAGAGCCTCTGCTTGGGGGATCCTTGACAGGAATTCTTTTTCCCCAAAAGTCCTCAGACTTCATCTCCTCCTTTCTTCAGACACCCACTCATGAATCACCTTCCAGGAAGGCTGTTCTTGTGATCACATTTAATTCAAGAACTTCTAGCCTACCTGCATGCCAACTTCCTCTCCCATTTTCTTGAATCTCATTCAACATACTACTACTAGCAATTTATTAGACCTTGTACAGAGATGTACAAATTCCCATGGTGAAAGGGGAAGCCTTTCTTGTTATGATGGAGCCTTGTCTATATTTACAACTATATAACTTTACTTGAATGAACACTCTAATGGAGGGTTGGTGATGTAATGTAATTATATGGTGCCGATCCCTAGGTCATGGTCTTCTCTGTGGCTGTCAACTGCAGATAGAAGCAAATGACTTCTTCCATGAATGTTATATTTGAACTCTCCCCATTCTTGTGTTCCTATTGCAAATCCATAAAAACCATTCGAACCATTTCTACTGAAGACAACATTGTCTCACTGTGTAACATTCACAGGCCATTTTGACTGTTGGCCATTCTGTGCTGTGTAATTGAGAGTTCTGATGATTCCTTTTCTATAGGTCTGACTTGAATTTGAAGAATAAAAAAATATTCTATCAACTATTCGCATTGTTTTGCCACACATGACACTATTAGATTTAGATTAGCTTTCTTCACCTGACACTATTAGATTTACCCAGCTTCAAGATTATTTTCCATGATATTTTCTTTCCCCACCATGCCATGCAGATGCAGCCTAAGAGCGCTCCTGAGTGGGAGAGTGGATGAAGCTTGAATAGGCAATCACTCCGTATCTGATAAACTCAACTACTATTCACACATACAGATTGAGGCGAGATTCCGGAAAGTATTTTCATATACCACTCCAATATGTTTCGCACTGTGAGACTCATCCACAGACAATCAGGAAACCAGGAAGTCTCCAACAAGGCTTGTCTTGTGGCGGTGTGAGTCGACATCCTCACTCAGCTTAAGTACATTTAAAACAGCAGCAGTGTGGACTCTTCTCTGTGTTGAAAATCCTCAATGAGCTGATTGGCTAATTTTCTCATTTTCCCACAGACACACATTCACAGACTTGCTCTAGCTTTTCAAACTTACTGTACGATGAACCAAAGTATAATAAAGATACAAAAAAACCGGCAAAAAAAATCAAAACATGGTTTTCCCCTATCTTACTTCCTTCCAGCCCTGGAGGAAGATCTGATAGGTGAGAAGATTGTTCCACAAACCAGCAGCTCTCATGTAGGAATTTTGCAAGTCTCCAGATAACATATCCGTCACCATTAACTTCTGGAATGTGCTAGTCTCTCGAGGATCTGACTGAAATGATTGAAAGTCACCACATTTTCCGAATGAGGTGAACGTACAGAAAAGATGCTTCCTTCCTCGCTGTGAAAGAGCAAGGAAATAGTGTCTCACAGTACACTGCGCCGGTTCCAACAGAACCAAACGGCACGCAAAGGTGAAGCTTCTCTCAACTGAACGCATTTCTGAAGCTGCTCTAGATGTCTCTGTTGGAAACTGAAGGTCTTCAGAGCAATTTATGCTTAGGCCACACGGTGTTGATGTGGATTTCTGGTGTGAGTCAGCTAAAACACGGCTGACATTGAACACCCAGGAAGTTGTAAGTCTGCACATAATGGCTGACACTAACTGTCCAAGGAACCAGTGATAGAATCTGCTATATAACTATTTTTGGTGAAGCATCACTTTTGTGTGATACATAATTATGACCTTGAGGTCAAAGGCACTGGAGCCTGAGCCCTAGCTTTCCCCAACCTGCCTGTGTGCATCATTCTGTAGGCCTGAATGTCTTCCTCCATGAGGCCTGTGCGGTGGTCTGAGTGTGTGCCTGTGGCTGCCTGTGTATGGCCCAGGTATGTTGGCTTACACCTGGGTACCTGCTGGCATCTGCCTCACCCCTAACCCTCCTTCTTTTCTTTCATTGGCTCCTGGACCTTGCAGGCTCAAAACCAACTCCGCACCTTCAAGCAGAAGTGGTAACGCATCATACATGAACTGAGTGCAGCCAACAGAAATCACAAGAAGATGATTACTATACGGTCACAGATACAAATTGCTCTTCCTTGAGATACAAATTCTTTATTGGAAGACTGAGGTAATAACATTGAAATTTTCAGGTCCAACTCAGGCAAGCTGAGCAATTCAGGAGACTTTAATTGAAAATGATTTGTAAAACAATAAAGTATGTACAAAATATGAAGTTATATTTCATTTTCATCTATTTGGTAGTCTGCTTTTTCCTTTTTCTCTGTTTTTCTTTACCTTATCTCTTATCTCATGGAAGCACAGGGGTTTCCACTTTAGGCTCTCTGGGAAGACCCAGTCTTAGAAGCTAGATTAAAAGTAGTTGAAACACTGTAGCTCTTTGACATAATAGAAACTGTGTCCACATTCTCAGTCATATGAGGCCTTCCTGCTTCCTTCTGTAGACATTTACCTGGATGTAGTAGTCACAGCTTCCTAGTTTTAAAGGTCTTTCCTTTCCCTGTTCCTTGGAACGAAAAAGCAGTTGCTTTCATATAAATATGTGGGAAAGAAGAATAAAATGGAAAAACCTTTTAAGGGTATCAGATTTATCGCGATCACTCCCACTTCTCCTAACAAATATCTGTGATTATAGGCAAATGTACTGGGGCTGTTGGACAGTTGCTTAATTCCCCAGTATCTGCAAAGATCTCGTCTGTATGTCTCCTGTCTACTTTAGTAAGAAAACATTGTGTCCAAACTGCTACTGTACCCAGATTTTCCCTTCTTGAAAAACACATCTGTTGCAGCCTAGAGATGCTCATGGTGAGAGTCGGCTTCCCATGGTTACCACACAAATGTTTAATGTTGATGAGTTGAGTGGGGTCCGGGGTCTGTATAGACAGTACAGCAGGAGTCCCTGCTGTCAAGACGAACAGCAATTCATTTCAGACTCACATAAGATAACCATATATTACAGGGACACTTTAAAAAAAAAAAGAAGCTAGAGGATAGCGGCGGGAAAATAGTAGACGTATAAATTTTGAGATGTTGACCTGGGTGCCATGATGTCAAGACAGCTGCAGGTATTTTCTAAGACCAAGATACAAATGCAGAGACTAAAAGAATTAGAAGATGAAGATCATGAAGACTCTGACTGGACTTGTTTATCTTTCCATCTCCCAGATGGTAGTCAACATGTCCAGTTCTTAGAACATTATCATATTTTGGCAAATGTAATAGGCTTCATAAAAAATCACACACACACACACACACACACACAAATATTTTACATTTGACTTCAGTAAATAATATGATACAGCACAGGTCCTATAATCCTATAGACCTAGGAGTCTGAGGCAGGAGGATTGCAAGTTCAAGGTACACATAGTCCAGAGTGAATTCAGGGACAGCCTGGGCAATTTAGTGAAACTTACTCTCCAAATAAAGACTTAGAAAGAAGGCTGGGAATGTTCCATAGTAGAGATCTTGCGTAGCATGCAGTAGGCCACAGGTTTAATTCTTGATAATGGAAAAAAGAAAAACTGCAGTATATGTTTGTTTTAAAGTTTGTTGTTGGAAATTGACCCTTGCATATACTTTAAATGTGTGCCACGTGGAGCCATCTTTCATAGGTTGGGCAGAGGATATGGTGTTCCCTATTGTATGTGTTTAAAAACAACAGATTCTGGTGAGAAGCCATTGGACTCCAAGAAGAACCAACGGAAAACAACAAAGCCACCTTTTCCAGGCTTGTGATTTCTTCCAGCATCCATTTATTCATTCAATAGGTAGTCTCCAAGTTAATATTATGCGCTGAATCTTGTTCTGAACTGCAGAGACGCAACAGAGAAAAAGTGAAGTTTTGGAAGATTTTATTCTAATATGGGGTAAAAAGGTAGAGACTAAACAACTAATTTGAACATTGAAAAAGTATTTCCTTAATAAAATGAACCAAGGCAAGGGATCTTTCTAAATAGAAAAAAAAAATGTTTGCCTCATTGGATCAGTCTGCATGGTGGTCCTATCAGGCCATTCTTAGGAGTAGATGCCTCCATGGTATTAAATAGCCTCCTATGTAAAGAACTACATGCATAGATTTCAGGAAGAAAGAACAAGAGATACCATATTCTGTCAGGCCTATGCAGCCAGGAAATCATAGCTATGGTCCATAAAAGCAAGATAACAGCAAATAAAGCTGGAAGGCTATTGAATAGAATCCCCCACGGTAAGAGATGGATCATGGGCTGTATTTAAAATCTAAAATACAAGGAAGACTACTGGAGGATCTTAAGCAGGCACATGACAAGATCTGTATGCCTCTAGAAGATCATTAAGCTGCTATTTAGAGTGTCTGGGGAGGAGAAAACAAGGAATCCAAATAGAAGGCCTTGAGTTGTCCAGGTGAGAGAAGGCATCGGGTTGGATCAAGGCTATCGTGGTAGAGAGGGAACAGAGTGTACAAACTGAGTATTTATTTTTGAGGTAGAGAAAATATGATTTGCTAATTAACTGAATGAGGATGAAGGCAAGGAGGTAAAGCAAGGATGACTTCTACATTTTTGGATTGGATAACTGGGTTGAACAATCCAAGGAGGAACAGGTTTGGAGGGGGTGGATTTCCGCCGCTCACTTTCTGAGATGCCTGTTAAACGTGATAATAATAGTATCTACCTTGTGGGGTTGTTGTGCAGAGAGAAGAAGAAACACATGAAAAGAATTTAGGCCAGTATCCAGCAGGAACTAATTGCTCAATGAATACTAATAATGATAGCTGTTGGAGTAAAGGTGGTTGTTCAAGAATTAATGGCTGTAATTCTCCAATGAAGGTGGGTCAACAAAAGCTCATTAGATTAAGGATACAAGTGTAAGAGGGTGACATGAGGGAGCCCCTACTGTTCATTCCATTTTTGGAGATTTTTTTGGTCCATTATGGGCCAGTAATATATAACACTTGTCTCCGTCAATCCCTGCATTGAAACCCTAATTCCCAAAGTAATTGGGCTCAGAGGTGTCAGCTTCGAAAGTGGTTAGATCACATGGATGAAGCGTCATGCATGGACGTAGCAGTCTTTATATATGCCACACCAGAGGGCTGTCTTATTTACTCCAAGCATGTGAGGACAAAGAATTCCATATGCCAGTACTTGACCCTTCAAAAAACACCCAATCTGACTACATCTGACCTTGGACTCTCTGACCCTCTCCAGTATTGTGACGAGTTAGTTTCTGTTGTCTGTGAATCCCCATCCTCTGATATGTTAGAGAGTCCATAATGAATAAGATGAACTTTCATAATCTCCAACAACAACAACAACAACAAATGAATTATTACCCTTAAAATACAGCAGGCCAACTACAACTGACTGAAGCACTAGGATGCCATGGCAATGGTGAATTCCTACAAAAATTTCTAAATTTCACTCTCCATTTCTGTATTTACTGTATTACAGACCAGTAGAGTCTGTCGATCAATTCTCTGGAGTGCATTTTCAGGGCCTTCGCACACAAAGCCAAGGGTGTAGCTGAAGAAAAGACACACTGAGTTATATTAATTGAAGGAATACCAAAGACTGTATTTGCTACAGGAGGACCCCGGCAGGGGGCCGTCAGATAACATCTACGAGCAATCAGTTCTAATTAGGTGAAAGGAAAGAGTCTAATCATTCCTGCGGGAACGCACTCCTCTTCCCACAGAGGCAGAGTCTAGAGAGACAGACATCCGCTTTCCTTGCTCCCCCTCAGTCTAATCACAGGAGATGCAATCTAGTGCTTGGAATGCAGTAAGCATCCAAGGCTCCTGCATCCTCAAACTGGGCTCTGCTGGGGAAAAGAAAGATTAGCAATTCCTGTGACTGACAAGTGGTCCTATAAGGATGCTTTAGGCCCCAGGTTTCCACACCCCGCTAAGAGTTCTTGACTCCTGCTTTATTTTAAATTTCTATCACTGAACTCCAGCTCCAGTGGTCCAGAGGGTGCATACACCTAAGACCAGAGAGCGCCTAGGGTATTTTGCCTTGGGTATTTTGGGGTAAGACATCAATAAAGTAAAAGACTCAGACTTACTTAACTTGACACTGTCTTGAATCTCCCAGATGAGAGGACTGAGGCCAACCCAAGCCTCAGGCGCCCTGCGTGCCTGAAAGACCTGCAAGCCTCGTCCCAGGGACTACGCGAACCCTACTTGGGCTGCGGGTGAAAGCAAATTAGGAGGGTCCTTTTTACAAAACGTGTCCTTTCCAGGAAGGCACCCCGAGCCTCCCCACTGGTGTCGCCAGAGCCGCCTGGCACCGAGACACCGTGAGCTCGGTCCCCGGGCGGATACACCAGGCAGGGACGCGACGGTGACTCACACGGCCGCGCGCCCGCGGAAGGGGAGGAAGCCTCA
>LOJH01031979.1:0-16673 GCA_001685095.1 Ellobius talpinus
TTATTAACCAATGAAAGTAACACATAGACAGATGACCCTCCTCCATCAATTTGGCACATTGATTCTGGACAGAAGGAACTTTGGGTTTTGTTCTTTTTAAAGATCCAAAAGAGATGATGTCATCTAGTTTTGTTAATGAGAAGACTAAACCCTAAAGACAGACTTCCCACATGTCTGGACTCCTAGCCCAGTGTTCATCCTTGGCTTCTCGTTCCCTCTGCTTAGCGTTTAAAGTCACACAGTTCTAAACGTCAGCCTAGATGTTCTATGCAAAGCCTGTAAGTTGTTCTTACCTAAAATGTACTGCTGTAATTTTGTTTACATTGTGGTTTCCACCCCTCCCTTTTTAATTTATATAACACTGCTAGCCTACCTTTTTTTGTTATCAGGCTTTCTTGGTACCTGAAAAATATGTAATTACTGTGAATTCTTAATAAATAGTGCTGGTTAGCAGCACACAGGGTGATGCCAGAGAGGAAGCGCCTGTGCTTTCACTTTTGTAATGTTTTTTAAGTTAAAATAACAAACAATGTACATTATAGAAATTATAAATATTGGGGTACTGTATCTTGAGTTTTGAGAATTATTTGAGTCTGAACCACAATAAGAAAACAAGCTGACCTGGAATATCTTTTTAGCTTCCTGCACCATCAATTACCTGTTTTATATACCTCTACTAGTAACATGCTCTTCTTTACTAAGCTTTTTAATATACTTGTGACTATATTTCTGAGATTGGTTTACTGGCTCAAAAAGCCCACCAACCTAAGGATGAGGGTGCACGTATAGTGAGTACTACCTAAACTTGTTTTCTAAAGCAGTAGATTTTTATTAGAGATGAACTTTCAGATCATGTAAGAATTCTCATGTGCTTAATCCACATTTGGCACTTTAAAGTATTTAACCCTTGAACTGCAAATAAAAACTCCTGTTTTGATTTTCTTGCTTGCCTCAATTTCTAAGGTGTATAAAAGTAGACCATTTAGGTCACTTTGGGCATCAGAATTTCCGTGCCCTTCCTAGGACAGAGTAGGCATTTCCTATTAAATAACTTATTTCCCAGATAAAATAGTCATAGTTGAGATTTATTTGTTAAAGTAACTTTGGATGATTATTAAAACTAAACCATTTTTTACTTTCAAATTAAGAGAAGATGAGCTTTAAAGAAATAAAGTTATAAAATGGGGAGCTGAAGAGATGGTTTGGCAGTAAAGAACACTTTACTGCTCTTCCAGAAGACCAGGGTTCAATTCCCAGCACCTACATACATGGCAGCTCACAGCCACTGCAATTCCAGTTTCAGGGAATCTAGCTCCTCTTCTGACTCTGTGGGTTCCAAGTATGCATGCTGTACACAGACAGACATGCAGGCAAAACACTCATCTACATAAAATAAAATTTGTAACCAATAACTCTCTAATTGGATTTAAGGCCCACTCAGCAAGAGAGAGATCATGCCTGATTCTGGAAACCTAGCCAACTACCCAGGGCTAGTAAAGTCATGGATCTTGGAGGAGAACCTATAACTGCCATTTCACTAAAGCAATGCAAAGCCTAATTACCCTTTATTTATTCCTGTACCCACAGATAAGTGTAGTTCTTACCCCTCATCAAGAAAATTTCTCTGTGCAATGGAAGGAGACGATTACAGAAACCACAACTGATCAAATTACAGAGTTGTGGAAGCCAGTCCCACTGACACATCTACAGCACAGCTCCTGTACTACGGGAGAGATCTGTGTGAAACAGGGTACAAAAATTGTAAGAGCCAGATACCGGGAGTTCTGAGAGACTATGTCTCCTTGAAGTGTCAAAAATGCTATATCCTTGAAGGCTCACCAACATAACTACATAAACATGACCTGAAAAGGATGACATCATAGACATGCTTGCATGGAAGGGGAAGCTTGTGAGACCTCAGCCATAGACAAAGACCTACAGGCAACTAAGGAGTGCTGAGAACTGGAGAAGTAGTTTTCCCTGGGCAAGAGCACAGCAGTCTGTTATCCAATAGCACATGGTCAGCCCTGAAAGCAAACATCAAGTAACATTATCCAGATTGAGTAAGTTGTATTACTCAATCTGGATAGGTAGGAGATAGATATATAATTAGATAGATCGATCGATTGACTGATTGATTGAGTGATTTAGGGAAATAGACAACACACACATCAACTATTAAAGAAAAGAGGGCTAAGTATTTAAATGAGAGCAAGAGGGGATACATGGGAGGGGTTGGAGGGAGGAAAGGAAAGGGGTGATGATATAATTAAAATCTCAGTAAAAGTAAAAATATATACTATAAAATAGAAATTAAAAAATTTTAAAGATTCTCTGACTCTTTAAAGAAAAGTTATAGACTGGAGAGATGGCTCAGCAGTGCAGGTAAGAGTTCTTGCTGCTCTTCTAAAGGACTTAAGTTGGGTTCAGTCACCTGGAACTCCAGCTTCAGGAGCTCTGGCGCCTCTTTTGGCCTCTGAGGGCACCCACACGTGGTATATCTTCACAAATAGACATAAGTAAAAATAAAAGTGAATCTCCTTTTTAAAAAGATAACCTTTATTTTTTATATGAATGGGTGCTCTACCTGCATGTATGTCTATACAGCACATGTGTTCAGTGCATGTGGAGGCCAGAAAAGGGCATTGAATCCCCTAGGACTGGAGTCAGACAGATGAGTGCTGGGAATAATCTGGGTCCTCTGGAGGAATTACAAGTGCTCTTAACTGCTTAGCCATCTTACCAGTCACTGAGCCTCCTTTTGAAACTGCATATTTGTTGTACATTGCTAGCAGGGTTTAGTATTTCCCATACTACCCTCTTAACTCATTATGTTCCTAAGGATGACCTTGAACTTTAGATGTTCCTGTATCTAGTTTCTCAGTGCTAGGATTATAGGTATTTGCCACCAAATCCAGATTGTGTCTTGATAGTGGTAGAACCCAGGGCTTTATGCTCTACCAGCTGAGGTGTGTTGTATCCTCAACCCTTGCTGTTCCTTTGAAATGCAGAATGCATCCGTCATGCCATCACTTAGTGAGGATGAACAGATAGATCTCTGGAAGGTATACATACGCTGAGGGGCGGCCAAGGAAAGCAACACCCCTCTTCCCCTAACTGTTACAGTCACCAGACACACCCAGAAACAAAGGAAGAAGGAACAGAGGGAGCTGAAAGTTTTTCTCCACTAGTAATTACAGAGAAGTTGTACTTCCTGCGTTATTTGGGATTAAGAAGCAGATTCTTTTGAAAGTGCTCTCATCTTTCAATCTTTGTCATCCTCTATCTACAGTATTCAATGCTATTGATCTTCTCAGCCAGCAAGTATATCATTGAAACATGTCTTTGTTCATTTTTGAGACGATGCTGTTGCTAGAAGGAATTTTCATCAGAAATCTAGGTATTGAACCATGCTTTCTTTTCATATCTTCTATTCATCAGTAACATGTGGCATTGTGTTAAGTGGTATTTCAGAGAACTGTTCTCAAATTTTGAAAAGGAAGATGGACGTTCTTCTTGGCCCCTGGAGTTGGCACTCTGCTTTGTGCACACCTCATGAGATAATTAGCTCACAAGATAGTCAACTGGCTCAGCTCCCAAAACCTTTTCAATTCGGTTAAGGAATTCCTTAGACACTAGCTTTCAATGTAGAAAAACACTCGCAGTTGGAGACTTCTGAGATGAGACCGTCTGTAGTTCTCTGTCCTTCAGTAGGACTTAGCCACAGATGTCCTTTCAGAGATAAGATGACAGACCAACCTCTAGCTGCTTTGTGCAGTCTTACTGTTGGGCTTCCTGCCCAGGAAACCAACTGCAATGTTGAGAGAGAGGCCTGTGTGATGAATGGAAATTTCTGTCCAGCAGCTGAAGTGGAACTAAGGCCCGCACTGCCACATCCTGTAAAAAATGGAGTCTGTGTCCTGGCTTGGTCCCCGCACTCAGGGAGGCAGAGGCAGGCAGCCTGGTCTGTGTATCAAGTGTGTATATCAAGTTCCAGTCCAGCCAAGGCTGCATAATGAGACCCTGTTTCAAGAGGAGGAGCAGCAGCATCTGGAACCATGGAGTGGCTGCAGCCAATACCTTACTTGCAGGTATGTGAGAGTCACCCAGAACACTGATTCAAAAAAAACAAAGGTGTATGCAGTTTAAAAGAGCTACTAGATTTGGAAATTAACTTTTTATGCAGTCATAGATAACTAATATAAAACTAAAAAGGGAAGGCAGAGTCTAGAGAGATGGCCCAGTGGTTAAGAACACTTGCTACTCTTGAAGACCCAGGTTAAGTTTCTAACACCCAGATGGCAACTCCGAACTGCCTGTAACTCCAGTTCCAGGAAATCTGACACCCTCTTCTGGCCTCTTCAGGCACATGTGTGGTGCACACACATGCAAGCACACAAAATAAAAATCCTTAAAAGAAGGGAGTGCAGGAGAGCTAGCTCAGTAGTTAAGAGCAGCTCTTGCTCTTCCAGAAGACCCAAAACACACAAATGGTTCACAACCATCTGTAAGCTTGGCTCCATTTCACTTCACTCCACCCCTCTGATGTGCTAGAAGTGGAACCCAGGGTGGAACCATGAAATAACACCACTGATCTATAGCCTCGGTGCCCACCCTGACATTTTCAATTTCTAGATGACAGTCAATAGCCGCGTGACCTGGTTATGCTTTCCGTTCAGGATGAAATGCCATGACCAAAAGCCACTTGGGAAGGAAGGGGTTTATTTGGCTTACACTTCCACTTTATAGTCCATCATTAAAAGGAGGTCAGAACAAGAACTCAAGTAAGGCAGTAACCTGGAGGCAGAAGCTGATGTAGAGGCCATGGAGGAGTGCTGCTTACTGGCTTGCTCTTCATGGCTTGCTCAACAGTGCCCTTAGGGTTTCTGTTGCTGTGAAGAGACACTATGAGCATGACAACTCTTATAAAGGAAAACATTTATTTGGGTCTGGCTTACAGTTTAGAGATTTAGTCCATTATTGTCTTGGCAAGAAGCATAGCATGCAGGCAGACATGGTAATGGAGAAGGAGCTGAGAATTCTATATCTTGATCCAAAAGCAACAGGAAGTGAGCTGTCCTACACTGGGCATAGCTTGAGCATATGAGACCTCAAAGGCTGACCCACAGTGACACACTTCCTCCAATGAGGCCACACCTAAAATGCCACTCCCTATGGGCCAAGCATTCAAACTCATGAGTCTATGGGGCCCATTACTATTCAAACCACCACAGCCAATTTTCTTCTAGAGCCCAGAATCACCAGCCCAGTGCTATCCACAGTGGTCTGGGTCCTCACCCATCAAACACTAGTTAAGAAAATACCCTACAGCTCGATCTTATAGAGATATTTTCTCAATTAAGGTTCCCTTCTTTCAGATGACTCCAGCTTGTGTCAAGTTGACATAAAACCAGCACACCAGGGTTGTTGATGTGGCTTTACTGTTGTGTTTTAGAGACCTGGTCTCCACCATGCTGAAGTTACACTCCACAGTGGCTGTGTTCCAGAAGTACTTCAGTTTGTCTTGCACAGAGCTGTAAGAATGCCTCCTGAGTGCCTGCTACTTTTTTAAGAGAATGCACCTCTGCTAAATCCTTCCTCTCTTGCTCTTAGCACTTCCTGTCTTGAAAATCTGCTTTGGCTTCTTTTTATTTCACTACTCAAAAGCCACACAAATCAGGCTCTGTGAAGAACAGACCAGTCATGAAAAGGAAGGAACTAACAGATTGGGCCTGTCAGCAGTAGACTGAAGCCATTTAGAGAAATTAGCTTTACCAAAAGCCACATTTTAAAGAGTGTGCCAAAGAATGCTTCTATTTTCAGCTCTGTCCTTACCTCTCCATCCTTAGAAATAGCTAACCACTCATTGCTCCCTGATTAGGTGTTTTAATTGAAGGTTTACATAAACTAAAATTCAAGAGCTCTGATTCATTGGCCTGTAATTGACATTCCAGGTGTGTAAGGTGGGAACTTAATCAGGACATCACAATAACAGCTGCAGATTTTAGTCCACTGTGGAACACCAATGTGCTGCAGCCAGAAAGCACAAGCTGTTTCTCTCACCTGCTCTTTTATCCTTTCCCTGAAGAGAGGGAGACTGGAAGCTGCTGCCTGTCCATGGGGCTTCACCTCACAAGAGATTCCAACCAGAAGCCACAGCAATTTGGGCTACGTATCTGCTACTTAGCAAAATAGCATGATTGTTGTTGTTTAGTGCAGTGCCAAGAGTCAGGTGTGGATCCTTACACTTGCTAGGCAGGTGCTTAGCACTAAGCTGGGGTTATAGGTGTGCACTGCTATGCTGATGTAAAGGTTAATTTTTAATGCTTTAAACCATGCTTCCTGGGTACTGGAGTGTTTTCCCAGTGGCTTTGGTCAAACCTTTTTATTTCCTGAAGAAGCTTATGTACACAAGAAATATTGTGAGCAGGTTGCCAAGTGATAACAGTTCTGTTCCCTATCTTCTTAATGAGAAAAAAACGAAAATCTAGTTTTTGAGAAGCTTACTTTCTTGAACTGAAGAACAGTTTCTCAAGCTCTTCACTGTGCCTGATGTGGGCCCAGTGATCTTTGGCAGTGAGGAGACCACTGTGTGCCTTGTAAGTAAGACTGGGCAGCCTCCCTGACCAGATGCCAGCAGCACCTGCCACCACCACCCGCCCCCCCATGCCTCCAGTGGTAACCACTGAAAGAAGACAATGTCCCCTACTGGAGGATGGGAGATAAACATAGAGCCTTGCTGAAAAACACTACTGCTATAGGAGAGCTTGAGGTTTTAAAAAAAAAGTGAAAAAACACCAATGATGTTGCATTCTTTTCCTTTTCAATTAGTTTGGACATCATTAAATATAAAGAGCAATGAGCACCACCATACACAGACTCCTACTTCAAAAGATAGTAGCGGTCTAGTGAGATGGTGCAGCAGGTCTGGGAACTTGCTGCCGACTTGGCTGACCTGAATTTGATGCCCAACACATTGGAATCCAATGCCTACAAGTTACTTGCTGATCTCCACATGCATTTCCCTCTTCCCGCTCCATCCCAGAGGGCTCAGTCTTGACATTTGTAATTGTTATGCGTGTACAGCTTAGAAGACATAAGTATTTTGCTTATTTTCTTAATAAGCAACCTTATTATTTTCAGATTTTTTCATGCATAATCAAGCAAGCCTAAATTATTCCTACCCTCTTTTTGATAAGGAATTATATAGTGTTACCTGCAGCAACCTCCCCATCTTGAATATTTCTTCAGTGTCTTACTTAATTCAGTGTCTTGTTTAGCCCTTGGAATGGTGAATGTTTTCTTTGTATGATAACTATTCCAAGTTTCCTTTGCTTATCAGCTCGCTCACTCTTACCTGCTTGCGTCTCACCCACCTCTGCCCTGTGTCTTTTAGAATCAGACACTCTGGGAATCTGGTTTTCTGAGAAGCTCCCTGTCATCGTTGGTAGTGCACCCTGCTTGTGAATGCCTCTACCCACAGTTCTG
Organism: Ellobius talpinus; assembly: GCA_001685095.1. Classification (NCBI taxonomy): domain Eukaryota; kingdom Metazoa; phylum Chordata; class Mammalia; order Rodentia; family Cricetidae; genus Ellobius; species Ellobius talpinus. Next base: position 7,489 of record LOJH01031979.1, read on the forward strand.
TCTCTGGGCTCACTGCAGGGTCACCTGGCTGCTGGGAAATCTTAATCCAGGAGCCTGTGATCTGTTTCTCCCTCTTTATTGATTTACAGTATTCTGTTTAGCAAGGTGTCCAAATCCAGGATGTTATTCTGGTGACTTCATGGTTCTTGTGATACCTTTTATCAATTTTGGAAAATCTTTCAATGTCTCGGTCTTCCAGCATTTCCATCTGTTCTTATTTCCGTTGCAATACACATTCTCTTAGCCACCGCTCAGCTTGTGTTCATCTGTACAGTTAGTATGTGATTTGGATGATATTGCTTATTTTTAGAATTTCTATTTAGGGGACTAGAAAGATGGTTCCGTGGTTAAGAACATTACAGAGGACCCCAGTTCATCTCCCAGCACCCATATCAGGTGGCTCACCATCTCCTGTGACTGCAGCTCCTGATGAGCAGAGGTCCTGTGAGGTCTGTGGACAGCTTGCAGTCACACATGCACAGAATTGAAAAGAACTTAAGAAATTCTGATTTTAGTGACAGAGGCCAAGCAGATCTGTGCTGATGAGACCATCAGGTCACATGGACCTCTTCAGCCCTGTCCACCCTCTATCCTAGTTTGCTGATTGCTTTTTAATCAGTATTGAAAGCTATTTGATTCCTTAAACTACAGTTATCTGCTTGCCTGTTCCTCTCTTTTTGTTAGGTTTTATATTTTTTGTTTGTTTGGAATTGTTTTGAGAGGAGTTTCTGTTTTGTTTGTTTGTTTGTTTGTTTTAGAGGGGCTTTTTGTTTTGCTGTTTTGCCTTTGGGGTTTGTTTTGTTTCAATACAGGGTTTCACCCTAATGCTAAGCCCAGCCTGGCCTAGAACTAGCTCTGTAGGTCTCTAACCTGGTCCCTGCCCCTTTCTTGTTAGTGCTAGGTTAGTGCTCACCACTCCCGGCTGAGGCTTCGCAAGGTTTCAAGCTCTCTTTGTCTAATGGTGTTAAGCCTTCTGTCATTTCAGACTCACCCGCTGCATCCCTGGCAATGGTTCTCACCCTCAAGTTTGATTTGTTTGTAATCAGTATATTCAGTCCAGCTTCACGAAATTATTGTTTGTGGTATACATTTTGATCTTAATGCTTTTAACCTCTGTTGTGGAATTTTTTTCACATTTGAAGAAATCTTCAGTCATTTTGTTGTTGTTGGTGGTGGTGGTGATGGTGTGGGGGGGGTGTTATGTAACTAGACCTGAGCTCAGACTCTTGGATTCAAATTACCTGTCGTTTTATCCTCTTTTATAGCTAGGACTGTAGGTATGTGCTACCATGCCTAGCCATTTTTACCTATCTTCATTTTGTAAACTTCGTTTGGAAGAATTTATAGACTCATAAGCAGTTGTTCAAAATAGTTCAGAGAAGTGCCATTTGCCCTTCGTCTAGCACAAGCTTGAGATCTACTCAGGAATTTTTAAGCATATTATTACAGTGCTAACTGTAGTCACAATGTACAGTGTTTATAATTTTATGCCGCCTCAGCTTCCATTTTTAAATAGTTGAATTTTTTATACCAAAAGCTGTTGCCCTGGACAGGTTTCCAATATTGTCTGTGTACCGCGCCCTAACAGCTGATGACCAGAGACAAACCTAGAGACTGTCCTGCCCGACAGATCAGGCTCTTTCCCGCCACTCCCTTTTAATGGCATTCACACGTTTGCCTGGGACCATCAAGGGGCTACCTCTTCACAGTATGGCCTCCTGAAAGTAGTGTTGCCTAATTTAAAGCAGCCACCTGAAGCTCCCTGAACAAAATGAGCCTAGTGAGCACCTTGGCTCAGGGCCCTCTCTCCCTTCACCCTTGGCTCCAGGTGGTGGATGTACCACATTCAGCTTGTACATTGCAGCTGTGCTGTTAAAATCATGCCTGAAATTTGAGGTCAGCGCTCTGAACCTTGCAAATGAAACCAGCTCAGGAGACCATGCGGGTAGATTCTCTGTTGATGTCTTTTCTAGGCCTCTGGTGGCTCCTGGAAGGAACTAGAGTTTGTTTGATTTCAACAAGGTATGGCGGGGAATGTCTTTCATTCCAGGCCTGGTGTACATTGCAGGTTCCTGGAGAGCCAGGGCTACATAGTGAAACCCTGTCTCAAATGAACAAATAAATAAATACTAAAACTTGTTTGGGTTTAGTTCTGATGTTTTGAAACAGGGTCTTATAGTAACTCGGGCTGGCCTTGCCAGATTGTCAACTGAAATGTTATGTCTCTTGACCAACAGATCTCTAACCCATCCCCCGCCCCCAATATTCCACACTCTACTTCTGAGAGCGACCGTACAGTATTTGTCTTTCTGTATCTGGCTTACTTCACTCAGCATGTCCTTATAGTTCACCCATTTCTCAGATGGCAGGGTTCCCATCCTTCTGTAGCTGGATATACTCTGTGTGTGTATACAGTAATTTATCCACTCACATATTAGCAAAACCTTACATTAATTCTGTACCTTGGCTCTTGTTACAGTGCTGTAGTGACCGTGGGAGTGTGTATCGCTTGGCGTTGGTGCCACTTCCTCCAGATACGTATATACCATCTTTCTTTCCTGTGCAGCTTCTGTTGCTGCCAGCACTGCGCAGGGTTCCCCTTCCTCCCAGCAACTGTTTCCCATTGTTTCTTATAGAATAGACATTCTGCCGGTTTAGGAAGATAGCGTTGCTGGGTATGACTGTTGGGCGGCAAGGTGTGGACTGTTTTCCCATGCTTGTAGACCTGACAGTGAGTTTCTTTATAAGTGAGTTGATGATTTCCTCTTACAGTGTTTAGTGTTGTCTTGTGGTGAGGTTCTTCTTTGGTCATGTTTATTTGGTCCTGAATGCCTCTTATTTGGCTGTCACTTTTTTCTCTCAGTTTGAGAAATTTTACATGCTAGTTCACTTGCATGTAGCCACCATGGCATACCTGTGGAAGTCAGAAGACACTTGCGGGAGGCAGTTCTCTCCTTTCCTAGGGTCCCGGGGACCAAACTCAAACTGTCAGGCTGGGTGACCCCTGTCTGCACCCACTGAGCCATCTTGCTGGTCCTTACCTGCTTTGACAGTCCTTTATCCTACCTTGTTCAGTACAATCCCCTAGATACAAGCTCTGCTTTTAAAGAATGAACTGAATAAAATTTCAGAGGTTAAGAGCACTGACTGCTCTTCCAGAAGACCCAAGTTCAATTCCCAGCTCCCACATAGCAGCTTACAATTGTCTGTAATAGCAGCTCACAACTGTCTGTAGCTCCAGTTCCAGGGGATTCAACACTCTTACACAGACATGCATACAGGCAAAACACCAGTATACGTGAAATAAAAATAAATCATTAAAAAAAGAAAAGAAATTGTTTAAAAAATATATTACTCCTGAAAATAACAGGCAATACTCCATAAACCCAGTCCTGTGAATCTGCCTAAGAATTGAGAGAAAGGATTGGGACTGGCAGCAGGCCTCATAGACTGGAGACAATGCTGTGAGACACTGGTCATTTCTCACCACCAGGCCACATTTGCTACACAGCACCTCTTTATGGATGACAGGTGTCACCCACCTCCTGTCTAGCCCAGGACTCCGGAGCCAGTTCTCCAAGAGTGTTGCTGTATAATTTGTCCCCAGAACTTGTTACCAAAGACTTGGGTTTAAGCTGTAAATGTTGTGTTTACTTGAGTGCGGATTTCCTACTTTTTACTTTCACCTATGTAGAATCCCGTTCATGAAAAAATTTTAAAGATGAATTTGCTTGAATATGTTTAATCATTTCAATTGATAAATATAATTTCTTTATATATATGGGCCTTATGCACCCTTGGCTTCCCCACTGACCCTGAACAAGTGTCTTCTGTCTTAGTTTCTGTATGCTAGGTCACTGACATGATGCTGACAGCTGATTCCCCGAGCTCTTTGACCTTCCAGCCCGGGCAAGCACAGGGATCAGTTTCATGAGCTAGGGTGGAAAGGCCAAGTCAGAGTAAGATCCCAGTGGTGCAAGAAGGCAGCAAGTTCCCAACTTCTTACCCTGCCAGGGTGGCCTGCCAGAGACTCCATGCTGTCAGCACAGATCCAGCCATTGGCATCTAGATTTCACCCTCCCAGTGTCTGCACCCCTTCCTCCTTGCTTGTGTATTCATGGTGGGACCCTCAGTCAAAGGGCCTCTTCCTCCTGGGAAAGGGGCCAGAGCACCGAGGTGACAGATTCTTCCCCAGGGCCCTGAGTTCTGGAAACTGCTGCTTCCCTTGTGTGTCTAGTTAAACACTTAATTACATCAACCAATCACTGCTCCCCTGAAACCAGAGAACCCCAAGAACTACTGTGCCCTTTCTCTAGCTGAATAATGTCACTTTGTTCTTTAGATTTTAAGCTCAATAATCATTTGTAGAGTCCTGCTGAGTCTCATTATCTGTGCTGAGAGAAAATCCAGGTGCAGCATCCATGAATCCTCTCACACCTCAGACCTTCCTGGTGTAACTGCTGAGTGCCTGGCTGGCTGGCAACAGGGAGGCTAGGATTGGAGGAGGTCTCAGGAGCCAGCCCAGGTCCAAAATTCAGTGTTTGTCTAGGGTGCTCCAACTCCAGCTAGCTGACACTGCCTCTGTACCTAGACAGGACTGCCTCGCTGTCCCTCATTCCCTGGCTTGTGGCCTCAGGCCTGTGCTTTAGCCTGTTGATCTTCTGAACTGATTCAGACCCCATTTGTGACTTGAATATTCATTCTGTCATTCATTCCACAAATATTCAGGGCTTTTTCCCGTTTTGGGCACTGGGGTTGAACCCAGGAGAGTTGGGAGTGCTCCACCACTGAGCTGCATCCTAAAACATCTCCTTACCTTTTTGAATTAATTAATTTTTAATGTGTATTGGTACTTTGCCTGCACATATGTCTTTGCACTAGGATCATGACTGGTATCCTTGGAGGTCAGAAGAGGGCACTAGATCTCCTAGAACTGTAGTCCTGATGGCTGTGAGCTGCCATGTGGGAACCAAAACATGGTCCTCTGGAAGAGCAGCCAGTGCTCTTAACTGCTGGGACATCTCTCCAGTCTGGATTTTTATTTTGAGATGAGTCTCAGTAAGTTGTGGAGATTGTCCTTGAACTCACTTTGTAGCTTTGGTAGGCCTTGGACTTGTACTCATCCTGCCTCAGCCTCCCAAGTAGCTGGGATTAGAGATTAGATTCCTGAGCCTTGAGGCCCAATTTATTCCACAAATATTTATTGAGCATCACGATGGCCAGTCATCAAAGATCCCATATTGTACAAGGTGGCCTGGACTCTTGTCTAATCCATTTATACACTGTAGCAGTCTTTCATTACTGTTTAAAAAGAAAAAAAAGTCTGAGGTAGGCTAAAAAGATAAAAAGGTTTTGAGACAGTTATACTCCCTGTTCTGGACTCAAACTCTTGGTCTCCTAATCCTCCTGCGTCCATCTCCAGTATGCTGAAATTATTTAGCTCACTACTTAAAGATCAGAGGCATAATCCAGATTGTCTTGGAGGACCTCGTGGTGAATGGCAGAAATACACACAGGAAGAAGAGGTCACAGCTTGAAGAAACAAGGTCAGTAAAGTCCTTGCAAGGGCACACCCCCACTTACTTAACTCCCACTGCCCCCTACCCTGTAAAGATTTTACCTTTTAGCATCACACTGGGGACCAGGCTCCCAAAGCTGAAATCTTCAGAGGACAAAAAGCACCCAAACCACAGCCAGTTTAAGCAATTGGAGCCAGGCATGGTGGCACAGACCTTTAATCCCAACACTCAGGAGGGAGAGACAGACAGATCTCTGTGATTTCAAGGCCATCCTGGTCTACAAAGCCAGTTCCAGCCTAGCTAGGACTATACAGTAAGACCTTATCTTAAAAATAATAGTAATAAAATAAATATGAAGGCCGTATAGTAGTGTGCACTTATAATACAGCATTCAGAAGGCTGAGGTAAGAGTCACAAGACCCAGGGCAGTCTGGAAGATATTTCTAGGTCTTGAATAAAGTATGTTGAAGGGAAAGACAAATGGGTTGGAGAGATGGCTCAGTCAATAAGTGCTTGCCTTGCAATCACAAGGGTCTGAGTTCAAATCCCTGCCTTAGTTAGGGTCTCTGTTGCTATGAAGAGACATCATGATCATGGCAACTCTTATAAATGACAGTATTTAATTGAGGGTGGCTTAGAGTTCATAGGTTTAGTCCATTATGGGCATGTTGGGAAGCATGGCAGCTTGCAGGCAGACATGGTGCTGAAGAAGTAGCTGAGAGTTCTACATACATCTGGATTCACCAAAAGCAGGAAGAGAGAGGGACACTGGGCCTGACTTGAGCTTCTGAAACCTCAAAGCCCCCAGTGACACACTTCCTTCAACAAGGCCACACCTCCTAATAGTGCCACTCCCTACAAGCTTATGGGAGCCATTTTCATTCAAACTACATCTCCAAAACCCAATAAAAAGCCAGGTGTGGTAGCACCTACCTTAGACACCAACAATGATTGAGAATAGGGCTTGTTGGCCAGCTGGCCTACTCTGTGTGACAAAATTCTGGGTCATCTTGAAGCCCCTGTGTCAGCATGTGAAAGCACCACTACTGTCCTCTAATTAGACACACACATACACACATACCTGTACTCTCACATTATCATGCACATAAAAATGAAAATTGATAAACTATGAGTTCTGTGGTAGAATTAGAACTTCTGAGACATGTGGTTAGACCGTCCCCTCAGCCTGGTGCTAGAAGCAGGTTAGTTTGGAGGACACACAGTTAGTTCCAAGTTGAATGCATGAAGCACACAGGGCTTTGACATACCCAGGTAACTATCCTAAGCTTCAGATTGCATGGACTTCTGCACGGGACCCCAGCACAGACTTAACAGATCCTATCCTTACTGTGCTCAACCTGAATGTGAAGCAGACACACACACCCAGGTTTGCCATCCAGAGTGTCCCAAGCCAGCTAAAGAGCTGAGAGGGGCAGCTGTTCACCGAGAGCGGTCCACAGACAGCAACAGCTACATTAAGAGCTGGCAGAGACATCGTCACCCCAGCACCTTGCCCAGTGAGCCTAAAGAGACAGATGATTATTCGCAGGCCTGGGCCATAACAGGCATTCTTAACTGGGTGGGCTAGACAAGAGGCATGCCTGCCTCACGAAGCTCTAGGCCAAAGAAAAGGACGAGCAGAGGAGAATGGTGTAAGCAGGGGGGAAAGGCCTCATGTCCTCAGCCACGTCCATCCCTCCCTTGGCCTGGCTTAGCCTTGAGTGTCACCGTCTACCACCCCCGTTTCACTCAGCCTTTGCTTCTCTTAATGACAGTCTGACTTCTCTTCTGGTCTTTTTCTTATGGAGCATGGGAGAATGAAACAGGGTCTCACTGTGTAGCCTGGCTGGCCTGGAACTCAGAAGCCCACTGCCTCTGCCTCCCAAGTGCTGCTCTTGGTTCCTTCAACGGTTCTTCCTATGTGGCCCTGCCCTGGGCCTCCATCAGGCCTTCTCGTTAGATGAGTGCCATCCTACGCTCACCTAAGCCTTCTAGGAAAGACTCCATCCTCAAAAGCTCTGTGAGCCTCCTGCTATCCTGGACACCCACTGGGATCCGGTCCAGGCATGTTGAACCTGCAGCCCACAGGCTGAATGTGTCCCAAGGTGGCTGTGAATGTAAGCCGCATGTTTGTAAGTGGCAGTACCATAGCAATGTCCAAGGATGGGACACCCTTGAAACAAAGCGGTTCCCTTTGACTGCACGCTGCTGCGAAAACGTCCCCAGGCTGAAGCAGCGTGACAGAAGGGAAAGGGGCTTTGGTTTGCTTCTTGTTATAAGCCTACAACAGTGAGGGTCTCAGGTGTGGATCAGTTACCGCAACATCAACACTGAGGTAACTGCCCTTTCGGGTAGGTTTATTGGAAGAATCATTAAGGCCGGAGACAGACAGCAGCTAGGCAGGGGCTCCGGGGAAAGTTTGGGGCCTTGAGGCCAAGTGGGATCTCTTAGAGGTCTCAAGGGAAGGTTTCACAGTGTGAGCCTGAGCCAGGATCTCTGAGTCCCAGAGAGCAGACCAAGGAGAGAGTTCCCACGGAGGGAAGTCTCCAGCTGAGCTGTGGAGGGGGTGCATGCAGACCAAGGAGAGAGTTCCCACCGAGGGGAGTCTCCAGCTGAGCTGTGGAGGGGGTGCATTGGCACTTGTGCTCTTGTTTTGTTTTTGTTTGTGTAGCCCTGGCTGTCCTGGGACTCTCTCAGTACACCAGACTGGCCTCGAACTCAGAGACCCACCTGCCTCTGCCTCCTGAGTGCTGGGATCTTTTGATGTCTCTGGAGTCTGTTAATGGACCAGTGAGGATGTGGTGCAGTGTGTGGGTATCTGTCTCTCCCATATGAGCAAGGATCCCAGAATCAGCTACAGGGATGGAGAGGAGAAAGCTGCAGAGAAGCATGCCTTGAGCTGCGTCTGGTTTGGGTCCTGCCATGAAGTGTCAGAGCTGACAGCAGCACAGTGGCGGAAAGAGTGGGAGGAGATCAAATCTAAAAATAGCCCGCTGGCCGATGAGATGGCGCAGCAGGTGAAGGTGCTTGCCACTAAGCTTGGCCTGAGTTTGACCTAGTGGAAAGAGAAACTGACCCCTGAAAGTTGTCCTCTGACCTCTAAAGGGCATAGCCGCACAATAAATAAATACATCAATAGATAGGTGTGATTTAACAGTTTTCATACACATTTTCTCCACACCACACAAGTAGAAACTGAGAGACAGCGTGTAGTTGAGGCTGTGGTCAGTGTCAGGTACCCAGTCAGGCAGGTCTTACCCAGCTTCGTCTCTTGCCTGCTGCACACCAGTCAGTCTTTCCCAGGCCAGTGCATATCAGGCTGAGGCTGGGACAGGTGAAAGAAGTGATCTTGCTGAAGGAAGGTCTGGGCTGCGACTCTCTCAGATCCAAGGAACCCTCCCTCTCCTGTGCTGTGGGCCTTTGTTAATTTAACAATCTTTTATTACTAAAACTACACATCTGAATTATAGAAAGTGAGAAAATACAATAAAAGGTGTTTCCAGTCACTCAGAGATTAGCACGGTGGTTCCTCTTCTTGTTACATAACCAGCTCCTCTGAGATTAGGACCTGCTGGAGCGAAGTTTGTTAAGACCCTGCAGTAGCCCGGCAGTGGTGGCATGCGCCTTTAATCCCAGCACTTGAGAGGCAGAGGCAGGCAGATCTCT
>LOJH01031980.1:0-14059 GCA_001685095.1 Ellobius talpinus
GAGCTAATGGGCCAGGCAGTAATTTAATTAATACAGTTTCTGTGTGATTATTTCGGGTATAAGCTAGTCGGGCGGAGGGACGCATCCTGACGCTCCTCATACTACACCACTATGCTTCTTAGCCTGAGTATACAAGTGAATGTTGGTTCATTTTGCGAAAATAAAATCTCTGGCAAGTCTCTTCCACTGAGCTTTAACCTCTAGTTTCCAATATGGAGATAGCAACTGAATGTGGTTTAATATGTTAAGGGTGAGGAATGTGGCACCATAGCTCGTAATCCCTAACATCACAAAAAAATAAAAATAAGGAATGGTTTACCTGAGCAGATGAATACAATGTTCAGCTTCCCCCTTCACTTCTCCTACTATGACCATTCTTCACGTTACACTTACAAATGAAATCTTAGTTAGAACACCAAAATGGAAAACAGACAAATCATAAAATTTTACTAATTAAGATTTATATTTTTAGTTCAATTATGACATCTGCCTGTGATAAAGTCTACCATGAAGCCAAGTGGACCAGCTGAATCCAGACATTTGTGATTAGATGCTGTGATGCCAGCTGTACTTTGAAAGATGCTCCAAAAGAATTCACTATTTATTTGTTCCGTGTGACCACACTTGCAAATGGCAAAAGCTCTCTGTGTTGTTTTGCTGGTAATTCCTGTGACTGAATGTCAGGGTGATATAGCAGTGGCTTACCCATAAGACGGTCATTGTCAAAGCACAAAAACCAAGAGAAGGAGGACTGTGCCACTCAGAACACTTGAACCAAAGCCTCAAGAAGGTGACACAGAAGTAGTGCAGTAGCTCAACAGAGTTCTTTCTGCCCTTGCGCTGTGTTACCCAAGGCCATCATTTCATACATAGGGGACTGTCTCAACAAGACAGCATGTCCAAGGCAACTTACAAAAGAAGGGTTTAATTTGAGGCTTTTTGGTTTCAGAGGGATAGAGTCCATGATGGTGGAGCAAAGGAACAACTGAGATCGTACACCACAATCTGCCAGTTGGAGGCAGAAAGAAACTCTGGGAATGTTGTATTTTGAAACCTCAAAGTCTGCCCTAAGTGATACACTTCCTTCAACAAGGAATGTCTCCTAATCATTCCCAAAAAGTCTACCAACTGGGGACCATATTTGAACATATTAGCCTCTGGGCCCATTTTTACTGAAACTAACATATACAACTGTTGCATGGTTGTAGGTAATCATAAAGTTATTTAAAAGTCGGAGGGAAGAGGAGGAGAGAAAGGAGACCCTTTCATTATAGATGTCCCAGATCTGGGCCACAAGCCCACTTCAGGACTGCCATGGGTCTCTACCTCACAGTGAATCAAAACCAGGAAATAATTTCAAGAAATTTACTAGTAACTGACCTGAAAGCTTGAATGACAGTTAAAAAAAATCTTGTATAAAACAGAATAAATATACACACACATATAAAAATCAGGCTACTTCCTGCGGCCCTCAGTGGTAAAAGGAAATTTTACTGGCCTTTCCTGAAATGTGTGTGTGTGTGTGTGTGTGTGTTTGTGCATGTGTATGTATGTGAGTGCATGTGAAGTTCAGTAAATAGCCTCAGGCACCAGTGATAACCTTCCAGCTTCTTGCTTCCTATAACCTACACAGTCTACCTGGCCTGCAAGCTATTGAGGATTCTCCTGTCTCCAGCTCCCATCTCAGTGTGGTTCATGGGGATTGCAGTTTGCTACCCCACCTGACTCTTTATGTTCTGGGGATTAAAACTTACATCCTCATGTCTTTATATCAAGTGCTTTATACACCAAGCTAACTCCCAGCCCTGACGTTTTAAAAGTAGAAGTAAGTTTCTTGCCACAAGAAAAACCTATTTTTTTAAAGTGTATCTTCCCATCCATATATGCATAGTCCCATTCTATGCATCCTCGGGTATTGTCCTTCAAGCCTCCAGTTCTCCACCATCCTTCCTACAAATCCTACTCAAAAAGAGCTTCCTCTGGGCTGTGGATGGAGCTTGGTTGCTCAAGTGCTTACCTAGCATGCAGGAAGCCCTGAGTTCTATCCCTGGCTCCACAGAAGGCCTAGTGTGTCAGAACATGCCTGTAATCTGTAATCCAAGCACGTGGGAGGTGGAAGCAGGAGGATCAGAGGTTCAAGGTCATCTTCAGCTGCAGGTCTAGTCTAAAGCTGCCTTACCTCCAAAAAAGAAAGAGGTCCTCTTCAGACTCTTTCTCCACACATGGCTCCAACCACTAAGTCACTCTCTTCCAATTCTTTATGTGCTTTTGACTTGAGAGTGACTTCAAAAATAAAGTAAGTATAAAATTTGAGGTTGGCTGACTTTTAATGACTTGGAGCTTTTTCAGCTGAAGGCAGGAAAATTAGTCACAATGGCTGCACCAAAGGTGGTAACTAACTCCACAGATGCTCTTCCACCAGAGTTCTTTGATGGGATTGACTGATAGCAGAAGTTCTTATCCTTTTCTTTAAAAAAATCTTTTATCGAAAATAGATTATTTTCTCATATAATATGTCCTGATTATAGTTTCCCCTCCCTCAATTTCTCCCAGCTAGTTCCCACCTCACCTCCCCTTGGGAGCCATTCCTTTTCTGTCTGTCATTAGAAAAAGAACAGGCTTCTTAAGAAACAACCAAACATGACAAAACAAAATACAATCAGATGAAGCAAAAACTATCATATTGAAGTTGGACATGGCAACCCAACAGTAGGAAAAGAGTCCCAAGAGCAGACACAAGAGTCAGAGACCAACTCCTTCTCACAGGCAGAAGTCCCATAAAAATACTAAGCTAGTAGTTACTATATATATGCAGACTACCTAGTTTAGACCTATGTAGGCCCTGTGTTTGATGCTTCAGTCTCTGTGAGCTCATATGCACCTTGCTTAGTTGAATCAGAGAACCTTGTTCTCCTTGCTGTTCTCCATCTCCTCTGGTTCTTGGATACTTTCTACCTTCTCTCCTGTGAGGTTCCCTAAACTATGAAGGGAGGGAGTTGATGTAGACTTCCTATTTAGATACTCTATCCCCATAATGTGTAGCTGTTGGTCTCTGCCTCTTCCTGCCAGAGGAAGCCTTTCTGATGATAACTGGATAAGACACTGATCTATGTGTATAGCAGAATATCATTAGGAATCATTTTATTGATACTATTTTTTTCAGACTGGTAGCACTTGGTTTTACCCGAAGTCTCTGGGCTACATAATCTCTGGTTCTTGGTTATCCAAGCAGTGGCAGGCATGGGTTCCTTCTCATGGAGTGGCCTTAAGTCAAATCAGACATTGGTTGGCTATTCCCACAAGTTCTGTGTCCCCATTGCCCTAGAATATCATTTGAGCAGAAGATATCGTAGGTCAAAGGTTTTGTGGTTGGGTTGATATCCACATTTCTGTTTTGGTCACCAAAGAAACTAGAACATAGGGTTGAAGGCTCCATGTAGGCACCAGCTCAACATCTCCATGGTCAATGTGTTGTATGGGTGTTGTTCTCAGCAATGGGTTCCCACTGTCAGTTTGGAGAGAGCAACCCTTTGTCTTTGTCTTAGCATCAGCATGGGTTGATTGGGGTACTTCCATGGTACCCCCTTTGTCAACAACTCAATTGATGCAACCCAGTCCCACCACTAGAAACCTTGCCTGACTATGAGAGATGGGCAGTTGAGACTCTATCCTGCATTACTGAAAGTTCATCTTAGGATCACCTTTATAGATTCCAGAAAGTTTCACTGCACTGAGTTTCCACACTATCACCAAAGCCCCCCATTCCAGCCCCCTTCCTGCACTCTCACCCTCTATCCCACCCCCAATTTCTCCTGCTTGCATTCCCATTCACCCCAGTCCACCCATAAAATCTATTCTATTTCTCCTTCCACAGGGCAATCCATGTGCCCCCTACCTCTCCTCTTTGCCTAATATCTCTGGGTCTATGGATTATAGCTTGTTTATCATTTACTTAATGGCTACTATCTACTTATAAGTGAATACATACCATATTTGTCTTTCTGGGTCTGGGTTACCTCACTCAGGATCAAGTGGACTTCATCCCAGAGATGCAGGAATGATTCAATATATGAAAATCAGTAAATGTAATCCACCATAAAAATAAACTGAAAGAAAAAAATGGCATGAGCATCTCATTGGATGCTGAAGTAGCCTTTGACAAAATTCATACCCCTTCATGATAAAAAGTCCTGAAGAGATTAAGGAATCAAGGGGTATACCTAAACATAATAAAGGCAGTTTACTGCAAGTTAATAGCCAACATCAAACTGAATAGAAAAAGCTCAAAGCAATTCCACTGAAATCAAGTACAAGATAAGGTTTTCACTCTTCCCATATCAATTCATTATAGAATTTGAAGTTTAAGTTAGAACAGTAAGACAACTGAATGAGATCAAGGGGGATACAAAAAAGGTGAAATCAAAGCACTATTATTTGCAGATGAAATAATAGTATATCTAAGTGAGCCTAAAAATTCCAACAGAGAATTCCTACAGCTGAGAAACACTTTTAACAAGTGGCTGGATATAAGATTAACTTAAGAAAAAAACAATATCCCCTCCTGATGCAAATGACAAATTGTCTGAGAAAGAAATCAGGGAAACAGCACATTTCACAATATACTTGAATAATATAAAATATCTTGGGGTAACGCTACGCAAGCAAGTGAAAGACTTATATGACAAAATGTCAAGTCTTTGAAAAAATAAATTGAAGATATCAGAAGACGGAAAGATCTCATGCTCATGAATCAGTAGGATAGCATAGTAAAAATGGCTATCCTATCAAAATCAAACTACAGATTCAATGCAAGCCCCACCTAAATTCCAACACAAGTCTTTACAGACATTGAAAGGAAAACTCTCAACTTCATGTGAAAAAACAAATACTCCAGGATAGCTAAAACAATACTGAACAATAAAAGATATATCAGTCACCATTCATGATTTCACATTATACTACACAGCTATGGCAATAAAATCCACATATTATTGGCATAAAAGCAAACAAATGGATCATTGGAATTAAATTGAAGATACAGACATAAATCCAAACACATATGGACACCTGATTTTTGATAAAGAATCCAGAAGTACACACTGGAAAAAAAAGACTGCATCTTATACAGATGAAGCTGGTCAAACTGGATGTTGGCATGTAGAATAATGCAAATAGAGCCATATTTCTCACCCTGTACAAAATTCAGGTCCAAGACTCCAACATAAAAACAGATACATTGAATCTGATAGAAAAGAAAGTGGGGAATATCCTTAAACTCATTGGCACAGGAGATGCCTTTCTCAACAAAAAAACAATTGTTCAGGAACTCAACAATTGTTTTTTGTTGAGAAAGGCATCTCCTGTGCCAATGAGTTTTAAGATCAACAATTAATAAATGGGATCTCATGAGACTGAAATGCTACTGTAAGGCAAAAGACACTGTCAATCACACAAAGTAGTAGCTTAGACAACTGGAAAAGATTTGTACAAATTCTACTTCAATACAGGATTAATATCCAAAATATATAAAGAACTCAAGAAACTAGATACCAAAAAGCCAAATAATCCAATTAAAAATGGAGAACATATCTAACCATATTTTTAATAGAGGAGCCCGAGGAACTGAGGAATCTCAAATAGCTGAGAAACACATACAGAAATATTCAACTTTCTTAGCCATCAGTGAAATGGAAATCATAATTATTTTGAGATTTCATCTTACACAAAATGTCAGAATGGTTAAAATCAATAAAAACAAGTAACAGTCCATGTTGATGAGGCTGTGAAGCAAGTGGAACATACTTCCATTGTGATCTGAGTGTAAACTAGAACAATAACTATGGACATCAACATAGAAGTTCCTCAGAAAGTTGAGGATCATTCTACCTCAAGACCAAGTTATACCGCTCATGGGCATATACCCAAAGAACACCCCATTCTACCACAAGAACACCTGCTCATGTTCATTGTTGCTCTATTCATAATATCCAAAACCTAGAAACAACCTTCATTTCCCTCAATAGGGGAATGGATAAAGGAAATGTGGTCCATTTACACAATGGGGTATTACTCAGCTGTTAAAAAATGACATCATGAAGGCAAATGGTTGGAACTAGAAGTTGTTCTTTTCAAAAGCCACTCTAAACCCCAACTTTCCCTGTGTTCTGGCCCTACCTGTCCTCAGCTTTCTTAGCCAAGCCACTTGACACCCTGCAAGCCCCTGTCTTCCTTGCCTCTTTGCGGTCCTGCTGGCAGAGGAATAGTGTGATGATCAGCCTCATCTCTATGTCTGCAGTTTCTTTGGTCTCTATTCCACAGTTCTTCCTCAGTTCCCTGGATCCCACGACAGCAGTACCCACATCACCCAGTGTTTCCATCCTTTATCAATGTTAAAAGTGAAGTGTTCCCCTACTTTTAGAATCATATGTCTTGATGCCTAGAGTTCATCAATAAGTTACAACATAGCTCCTAGTTTGGGCCTTAACTTAATGTCTTGTTTATTTAATCCTCTCAGTATGCGTTCTCAGCACATCAAAGAGTAGTTAAATTCAGCATGGATTGTCATTAGCGTGCTTCAGGGTGCAAAAAGAAAGAACCAGATCCTAATGGTTTCAGCAATGAGCATAATGTAGGCATACAAAATGATTGAGACATTATTTTTTAATTATTTTTGTTTATTAATTTTCTAATTTATAGTAAAAAAATAATGTTTTGCTGTGATATTTTCAAAATATCATTATATTTCATCCTAATTCATCCCCTATACTCACTGCTCTTCCATCTATCCCTCTTACTGGTCAATCCCTTCCTATTTTCATGGCACACATATTCTATTAACCTCTCTCCTTTGCTCCCTCGTCACTTAAGATCTCTTCCTCTCCTCTCATGTACCAGTTGCTGCTTTCAACTCACACGCCCCCACACACACACATCAAATCCAGGTTCTACATGAGAAAAATGCACCATTTCTCTCTTCCAGTTTAGCTAAACAACACAATGATTGCCAGTTCTATCCATTTTCCTGAGAAGCTGTAATTCCATACTTCTTTAGAGCTGAAGAAAACCGAGTGGGTATTTGCCATTTTTTTCATCCATTCATTTACTGATGAGGTTCTACTCTGACTCATATCTTAACTATTGTGAACACTGTAGCAATAAACATGGATGTGCATAATCTTCGTGATATGCTGACTTAGAATCTTTTGGCTTGAGATTGTTAGGTAAGAAGTTACCTGTTGTCACCCAATGAAGGAGAGGATTCAGAATGCAGAGGGTATGTTCAAAAAAAAGAGAGGAAGAGTGTCAAAATTCATGGAGGTGGTGGCAGGGTACCAGAAAGGTGTAAAGAAAACAAGACTAATAATATACAGAAAAGAAGCCCAGTTTAGCACAACTGCAGCCAATGGGAAAGGGATGCAGAAAATTCCTCCAAAAGGTAAGACAGGTGGCCAAGTGGGGAAAGACTGGCAGTCCTCAAGACAAGCACACAGTTCACAAAAGGCTCCAAAGCAGTTTCAGATTTTAGTGAGAGTGGTTCCTCCCAGGGATAGGTCAGTCCCTTAGAGAAAGCCCACTTTGTTAGTCTGTGTGACTGACAGGGAAGTGGCTGGGTGCCTAATCCTGAGGGAATATATTTAAAACTGAACTAGCCTGGGACCTTCAAAACAGGAAACAATCAGATGTTGGGGGCACTGGGTTTAATCTGTCACCATCCCAGGTGAGAGAAAACTCTTGGCAGTTGTGGAGGGTGGCGGTGCCAACAGGTCGCAAAGTGCAGACTGCAGGAGGCAGTAATGTACCAAGGGGAAAGTAACCCCTCCTTGATCGCTAGGGGTAGAATGCACCAGCAGAAATAACCCTGAAGTTTGAAACCCCTGAGTCTGAGACTGATGGATGAATTTCCTCCTGGAGCCAGCTGTCTGCTGCTCAGTGCTGTAGAGCCTGAAAAGTCTGAACCCCCTTGTGTCTACTTGATACCCCTAGCTATATCGCTCTACCGGGTTATTGATACTTAGAGGTCTTGAAAGTGCAAAGGCAGGCCCTACAGCTGTGCAGATCTCAGTACGATGGTTGCTTCCCACACTGCAAACACAACCGAGACACCTCTTGCTTTCCCCTGCTAGAACAGGAGCCACCCAATGAAGAGGCTGGGAGAGAGGGCGACCCTGCCTAGCCCGAAGACTGCAACCCTAAGTGTGGCCACCAGAGGCCTCCAGTATGCAAAGAGAGAATAGTGCTCAATGAAGACCCCACTGTTGGACATCATACATGTGCCCAATATAAGCAAAACATCAGCATAAACCATAGAGAGTGCAAGTTCATACAAATGTTTACTGGTCCTTCCTCCTCCCACACATGAAACAGGCAGAGTCCAGTTTTTAAGAACCCAGGAAGAGGTCATTCCAGCACAACTTTTTCCCACCTTTTCTTGCTGACGTTATTTTCTGTGTATTTTTACTTTTATATTCTTAACTATATTTTATTCCCCGTCATACAACCATATGAATCTTTTTATTAATCTTTCATTGCTATGTACGTTTTTTTTTCTTTGATTGATCTCTGTGTTTCTTCTCTTGCCTTTTTGCTTGTATGTTTGCTTGGTTAGTTGGTTTTGTTTTTATTTTCTCCACTATCCTTTAAGTAAAATTTGAACTTTACTGAGTGTGTCATTTTGGCTTTACTTGGAGTTTTTAAAGATATTTTAATTTACTAGTTATCTCTTCTACATCAGTTTAATTTTTTCAAACTTTCTCATTATTAAGAATTTGTTACTTTTTATTTTTTATCTTTAAAACTTTTCTAACCTTTTGCTTATGCTTCTTTTTTATTTCACCACATATTTTTCACCCTCCTTCTCCTCCTCCTTCTTCCTCTTCTTTTTCTTCTTCCTCAATTTGTTTTTGCTTTCTATTTTTTCTCTCCCCAGTACCTTTCTTTATAGCATTCATATTTCAACACTTTCCCTAAATATTTTATTTTAAGATGTATTTTTATCTATTTGTATGAGGGAATATGTGCAGCTACCTGCACATGGCAAAAGGGAGAGTTCAGTCTCCTGGAATTGAAGTAAAAATGTTAGTGTGCTGCCTGACATAGGGTTAGAAACTGAATTTAGGTCCCCCAGAAAAAAAGGAAGTACTCTTAACTGATGAGAAATCTCTTTAGTCTCTCCCAAAATTTCTAACTTCATAGCACATTTTATTTTAGTGTTCTCATTTTCAATGCCATGGCTACTGGTGATGTATTTGTGAATGTTAATAAATATCTAATTATGTTTCTGTATCTTATATAGTATGGTGCTGTTGATGTTCTAACAGTTGCTTTTCCCTCACTGAAAATTGAGCCCTCAATAGTAGGCTACTCAAAAAAGGGGGGTTCTCTAGATGAAACTGGAAAAGATAAATCTTAGTAGATGTATAAATCATGACATCATAACATAGAAACACAAAAAAACATGAAAAGTCAAGGCAACATCATTCCTCAAAAAGATCATAATTCTTCAACTACTAAATATAAATATACCAAAATAGGTAGAAATGATGGATAAAGACTTCAAGTTTACCAGTAAAATAGATCAATACCCTTAAAGAACATAAGAACAATTAGAAGAATTTAATCTAAGACCTGGAGAAGGAAGCCAACAACACAGAGGAAAAAGTATTTTTTTAAACTATAAAAAAGGAAAAATGGGTGGAAAAGTCAGCAAACATGACTTAACAAAAAAACTGAGATTAAAAAGAAAAATGAATAAAAATCTTGGAAGTAAAGACTCAATAAATCTATAGGAAAAACCCACAGGGAAGCTTGACTAAGCAGAAAAAATAATAAAAGATGGAGGAAAGGATACAGAAAACACTATATTAATAGTATAATGAACGATGAACAAAAAATAATAAGTCTGAATTTAATGTCTCATAACTCTAGATAAAATTAGGTGTGAAGGGTTTGTAAGATGGCTCAACAGATAAAGGCTTTGGTCACCAAAGCTGATAACCTGAATTCAATCCCCAGGACTTACATGGTGGAAGGAGAAAACTGACTCCCTCAAATTGTTCTCTGATCTCCACATGCACACAACACACACACATACACACACACACACACAGAGAGAAGTTAAATTAAAAACTCAAAGTCATAAAAGTTTGATTCCATAAAATATAGCAGAACATCTTGCAAATTTAGAGATATAATGGGACTTCAAAGCACAAGACACACTTAGAATTTGAAATACACTTAACAAGAAAACATATTCATGACTTATTTAGGTCTATATGTCAAAAAGTACAAAGAAAGAAGCTATATTAAAAGCTAGTAAGGCAAATCTCTAACTCAAAGATAAACATGTCAGAGTAAAATAAGATACCGCATCAGCAACCTTAAAAGCTAAGAAAACCAGGACTAATGTATTTTAATCCTTGAAAATAATAACTGTGAAACAATACTGGTATAATCAGAAAATCTAGCTGAAAAATTGACAAAGAAATAAGGACATTGTAATACAAGCACAAACTAAGGCAGTGTGTAACCACCAAGTCTCCAGTGCGCAAGATACCTAAAGGAGGAGGAAGACATAATCATGAAAACATAGGAAATAATGCATTCATGAAAAGAATACATGTACAAAGGAAGATAAGGAAGAATTCCATCACATTTAATACTGTTAAATCATCAAACCCTTAAATACTGACAGAGGAGAAAGAAAAGAGCAAACTACAGCAACCAAGAAAAGAACCAACAGAAATTAATGAGTATCTCTTGCTAATAACTTAAATGAAATTGGAATCTTAATTCATCTATAACTCATTGCATATATCTTGGCTGGATGTATTGAAAACAAAATTTAGCTATGTTGTTTCTAAAAAAATGCACAGACACCCACTGATTGAGGACTTCCCTAGAGAGTACTAAAGTCAGTCTATCAAGTAAATAAAAGCAAAAACAAGCTGGCACTGCCATTTTGATATCTCAGAAAACAGACTTTAAAGCAAAACAACTCTGAAGACATCAAGAGCATCACTATCCCTTAGTAAAGGCAGCAATTGATCAAGAAGATGCAACAATTACCAAAATTTGCAGACTGAACATTTGGGTACTCAATGCAATAAATAACTAATATTCATAAAAAGCAATTGATGATTAAATGATACAGTTATAATGGGTGACTTCGATACCCAACTTTCATCTTTTCATGGGTCTTACAAATTAAAAATCAGCAAAAGTAAATGTCAGAGTTCAGTTGCAACATAGACTTGACAGATGTCTACAGAATAGTCCATCCAGTAGATATAGAATACAAATTCTTTTCATAAACCTATGGAGCCTTCTCTGAAACAACATACTAGGTCACAAAAAAATGTTAGCAGATATAAAAGAATGGGAAATCCTTTTTCCATTGTGTCATATCAGATCATAGTAGAATAAACCTTCAAAAATAGCAAAAGAAACCACAAAAGCTACACAAACACCATGGAGAACAAACAATACACTTTTTGTTTTGTTTTGTTTTTCTTTATTTTTTTCAGACACTTTTTTATTGTTATTAAAAAATTTTNTCCCCAAACAATACACTCTTGAATGAGCTGGGTCATGGATAAAATCAGAGGAGAAATTCCAAGATTTTAGAATCAAATATAAATGAAAGCACATTTTCCAGCACCTTTAGTGTCTAGGTAGTGCTCTTAGGGCACATTTTATAGCTATGAGTATACACACTTGGATGAAGGACATAAAGAAATCAATCTCAAACTGACTCAAAACTTCCTCCCTGCTAGATAACTTTCATAATGTCCTAAAGGGCTATGCAGACTACTGTGGGCTGACAGAGATATGAATAGTCTTACCTTGTGCTAGACCCTAAATACTAAAATACCAACCTGCTGGCAAGAGGTGGTCACTGACACAATAATGGGATGTCTCTTCTAGGGT
Organism: Ellobius talpinus; assembly: GCA_001685095.1. NCBI lineage: Eukaryota > Metazoa > Chordata > Mammalia > Rodentia > Cricetidae > Ellobius > Ellobius talpinus. Next base: position 11,926 of record LOJH01031980.1, read on the forward strand.
AAGTGTTTTTGATTAGATTTGATGTCTGCTCTATGGGCAGGTGGAATAGAGAGGGGAATTTCTTGCCTGGTACTGTAATTCTGCTCAAAAACTCATGGCCACAGAAATCATAGACCCTAACATAGAAGCTTATTTTGCTGTTTTTCTAAATGGTTTTGCCCAAACCACATTCTAAATGTTTGTGTTTATACCAATAGACCTAGGTTTTTCTCAACCTCCTGCAGGAAAGCTTCTTTCTGCAGTGGGCAGAAGTCAGTAGAGTGGTGCAAACATGGTCAAAGTGGTAAGAATCAGAGACCAAGTGGTCAACCCAGATGGGACATTTATATCAAGGCTCAGGGACCATGAAGGAAGATGGAGCTGAAAGTCTATAAGGGCTATTGATGTGGGATTCCCCTCATCAATATGTTGTGATTACCACTGATTAATAAAGAAACTGCTTTGGCCTATAGCAGGGCAGAACAGAGCTAGGCAGAGAAAGCTAAACTGAATTCTGGGAGAAAGAAGGCAGAGTCAAGAGAAGCCAGTTATCCTCACAGGAGACAGAAGCCAGATGGAACTTTACCTGGTAAGCCACAGCCATGTGGCGATACACATATTAATGGAGATGGGCTAGTTTATGATATAAGAGTTAGTAAGAAATATACTTAAGCTATTGGCCAAACAGTATTACAAATAATATATGGCTTGTGAGTGATTATTTCATGGTCTGTGTAGCCGGGAATGAACAAGCAATTTCCTACTACAGGCTATGATGAGAGGAGTGGTGTAAAATGCTGTGTAATGGGAATGGCATGGCATGGCTACCACTCACAAAAGCTAGAGTTAACTGTACAAGACCTGCTCAAGATGAAGCCAGCCAAGATTCTGGTATAGATGGGGGTATATGATCTCTAGGCTCCTCCTCTTACTGAGGAACTATAGGCAGTGGAGAGTTACTAGAGGAGGTAGAAACATTCTATGTTGAAGATTTGGTGGTTGGTAGGATTCCCATGCCACTATGTGTGGCTCCAAACCCATGAATATATGGACAACACTAACTGGACTTAATAAGTTACAAACAGGAAGGATATCAAGTTAGGAAAGGGCAATTTGAGGAGGATAAGAGGAAAGTTTGAGGGGAGGAAATGTGAGTGAATAGATACTTCATTGCAGGCATATATGAAATTCTCAAGAATAAAGAACAATAAACCAAAATAAATATAGTGATTCTTTATCTAAAAAATATTAGAAATAAAATAACCTGATGATGCAACTCAAGGTCTTATAAAAATAAGAATAAGTGTAACCCGAAAACCATCCATAGCAAGAAATAGCAAATATCATGGCAAAAATAACTAAATAAAATAAAACAGAAAGTGAAAGAACAATATAACCAACCAAAGAGTTCTTTGAAAAAATAAACAAGACTGATCCACCCCCACCCAAGCTAACAGAGAAAAATAAATTGATAAAATTATAAACTCTAGCATATTCCAACAAAATCTAGAGGATTATTAGCAAATACTGAGAAAGCATATTCCACAAAACTGGAGAATCTAGAATAAATGGTTAAGTTTCTTAATACATATGACCAATCAAATATAAATCAAAACTATATAACCAACTGAAACAGTTCTATAACAAGTAATGAGATTGAAGTAGTAAGAAAACTTCTCTGTTCTAAATGTACAGAAATTCACTGAATTGTATATTTTTGGAGACTAGTTAATATTACTTATTTGCCAGATGTTTATGGTAGTTTACAAAATTTAAAAAAAGTCTTTCAACAAAGATTAGTACTCCTGATATTTGCCACATATTTGAAGAAGAGCTAACACCGATGCTCCTCAAGTAGTTCATAAAATAGAAAGGGAAGAGACACCACCAAGTCATTCTATGAAGCCAGCATTAACCTCATACCAGAACTAAAACAGAAAACTGTAGATCAATTTCTTTGATGAACATAGATTAAAAAAAATTCCTAGTAAAATTCTCACAAACTAAATTCTCAAAACATATTAACAAGTGGAAGAGACTCTCAATCATGATAAATCAGGAAACAATTAAGTCAAGTAAGTTTTCATGCCAGAGGGGAAAGAATGAATGGTTCAACATATGGAAATCCATAAAGAAAACATAGTACAAATAATGT
>LOJH01031981.1:0-16433 GCA_001685095.1 Ellobius talpinus
GGGAAAAGATCTTCACCAATCCCACATCAGACAGAGGTCTGATCTCCAAAATATGCAAAGCACTCAAGAAATTGGTCATCAACAGAACAAACAATCCAATAAAAATGGGGTACAGACCTAAACAGAGAACCCTCAACAGATGAATCTAAAATATATACTCACTTGTAAGTGGCTTTTAGACATACAGTAAAGAAAAAAACAGCCTATGACTCACAATTCCAGAGAATCCAGACAACAAAGAAGACCCTAAGAGAGACATAATTTTATTTATTTTTTTAACAGGGTATCTGGGGATTCATCTGTTACCACTTACCAGTTCTGGAGTTACAAGGCCATATAGCCATGTCCAGGATTTGTGTGTGTGCTGGGGATCCAAGTTCACAGCAAACACTTTACCCACGGATCCATCTCTATAGCCCATTTGAGAATGAATTCTATACAATTTTTATTTTGAATTTTTCTTAATATTTCTAAAATAAGTAACTACAGTGCTTATAATAAAAGAAAATTATTTATAAAGTAGTGAAGCAGGGGATGAGCAAGTCCATAACCTTAGGCATTCTTTGTCTCTTTATGTTGAGGTTAAGCATTCTCAGCATAGAGTGCTGTAATCCCACCAGCCTGCCATGTTTGATGTTTTCCTGTGCCCATCTGCATACCTCCTCTTTAGACACATATGGAATGTCTTGAATCCTAAAGAAAGAGTGTTGCAAGAAAAAGCATCTGGAATTTGATGAAGGAGGGCAGGAGCCTAGAGCTGTTCTTTGGAATCCCACAGTCCCTTTCTCTCCCAGTTTAAACTGGATCCGTATCTTCATTTGCTGCTCTATGTTCTTGGTTCTCTGCACCTCACTTCCTAGGTGGGAATTTCTGAGTTCAAATTCAACATCTCTGTATTTATATTACTTCCTTTCACAATTCATCAGTCACCAAAATGAACACAGAGCTGAATCCTGATGGCTTTTTTCTGCTCTCTTTGTCTGAAGTGATCTGTCTTCTGGTTCTTCAGTCCCTAAGAGCAACCCCAGGCCACCCAGCCTATGGCTTTCTGTAAGATCCCCCTGAAACATGGATTTTTATCTCCCAGCTTAGCATCTTCCCCATTGTCTTTAGCAGAGCAGTCTTAATTAGGGATCATTCAACTTTGCAACCTTCACAAAGCCAGGCGGAGAGCACTTGGCTGCATTCGAAAGGCCCTGCGTTTTCATTTCATCACCAGGAAGAAGAAAACAGAAACTGAAAATTCTTAATAGCAAATGTCCACATGAACTCTCTAAAACATCTAAAATTATAAGAGGAAGCTTAATAGATCTAGGGATATAGCTCGGTGTTAAGAAAGCTCTTTTAGAGCAGAACCAGATTGGAGTCCCAGTAGCCAACTGTCTGTAACTTCAATCCCAGGGTATCTGTCCCCATGTTTTGGCTTCCTCAAGTACCAGCCATGCATTTGATGCACAGACACACAAGCAGGCAAAACATACACAAACATGAAATAAAATAAAAATTAAGTTTAATGTTCTCACTCTCTCTTTGTCTCCCTCTCTCTGTCTTTCTGTCTCTGTCACTGTCTCTCTCTCTCTCTCTGTCTCTCTCACATACACACAGACACACACAGAGTTTTATGCAACCATAAAGAATAACATAATTATGTCATTTTTATGAAAATGGATGAAATTGAAGATCATCATAGTAAATGAAATAAGGTAGACTCAGAAAAATACATTTTTCTCACATGTGAACCTAAATTTTTTAAAAAATATATGAAATGAAAATAAAGAGAAACGATTTGAGAAGAGGAAGGTTATTGGGAAGAGGCGCTCAAGAAAAAGTAATGGGGTAAATACCACTAAGGCACATAATATACATGCATGGCAATGTCATAAGGAAGCCCATTATTTTGTAGAATGAATATGTAGTAATAAAAAAGCAAAATAGAAAAAGAAATTTAACATATTTGATTGAACTTTTCTATTGTTTCTTTTTAGTAACGTAGTGTAATAATCATAGATATCTGGCTAATGGAGAGGTTGTATATTATTGCTTATGCCTTTTGTTTGGTCACAGCATTTTACAGGCAGAAGGCTAGGTTTCAGTGAGGTGAGAGGAGGAGAAAGGGTGTTGGTCAAAAGATCTTTGGTTCTGAAAAATACTGGAAGCTACTGACTCACAAGCTAAGTTCTCCATTTCTTGGTCCAGCATTCAAGGGACTGTTCCTCACGTGTCGTTCCAGGCTTCTCCTCTGCCCGTATCCACCTATACCCAGGGCTTCAGCCACTAGCACCTCTCGTCTCTCCCCACACACTTCCACCCATGTTTACGATCATTCTTCTGCCTTCCCCTTGCAAAATCCTCAGTTCACCCTGAAAGACCTTGCTCAGAAGTCCTCTCCCCAGAAAACCTCTCTCTGTAATCAGTGTCCCCTGTCTGGCACTCCTGTACTCTGGCCTGCATCAGACCAAACCTCAATATTATTTGTAATATTGTCCTTTCTCCTGACCACCTAGAACATAAAGAGCAAAGTGGCTGCTCCCACGTAGTCCCAGCTGGTTTCTAGCCTTGTTAAATACCCTGTGACTGTGTACTGATCGGCATGAATGCCTTTTTCTGACGAGAGACACACATATCACAATGAATTAAACTCTGATTTTCCTCAGATCATTATCACACAGCAGAAGACAGGCTCTGAAATGTTGGAGCAAACTGTCTTTGTTTGTATCCCAGGTCTGCCTCGTGCAAGTCCCTTAATCCTGCCATGTCTGCTTAATGTCTGAGTAATGGGTGCAAACTGTCAACACCTGAGATTGGAATGGTTTAAAATGTCTGCCAGATAGTAGCTTCCTATATATTTTATTCTTCCCATTATGAGGATTGAGTAGGAAAACTCAACAGTCTCAGGCTACCCCAGTCATAGAAAAGAAATTTCAGCCTTCAGTTTCAAGTGGAACCTTAGACTTTAGCATTTAGGGCTAGAATTTGCCTTCCACCCTTGCCCTTCTATGTCAGGCTATTACCACTGTTAAATGCCTTCCTCTAGCTCCCACCCATAAATTAGATCTCTTCACACTAAGAGAAGCTTAATTTGCTCCTCAGAGTTATTTCATGGAGATTCTGACCTTATTTCTTCTTTAAAGAACTTCTTACAAATGGATGTCCCGATGCAGGCATTGCATTTATCAAGACCGAGGAACGTCCTTCCCAGAGTGTAGCTGCTTCTGACTCGGGATACCAGAGAGGGAGGGAGAGAAGCTGGTGAGGAGAAAGAACAGCTCAGGGCTGAGACCCACAGCAGCAGCCGGGCTGGCCAGCGCTGGTGGAAGGCGGCAGTGTCAGCTCCAGCTAGGGACTCCATCCCGCTTTCTGCGCTGCAGCTGCGGTGTTGAGCGGTACACTCAGAGCAGCACAGAGAACAGGCTTGACCAGAAAGGAAACTGTCAAAAGCAACTGGCCTCAGGATGCTGACCCTATCTCAGCCTCTGAGGTTTCTGTTCGAGGATGCTAAGGAGGTAACAGCTAATGGGGTTGGGCAGGAGATGAGGAAATCCATGGAGGATGCTGATAACGCATTTCCAAAGTCATTCTTCCTCTGCTTGGGGCGGCTGCCTCAGTCTGGGGAGGGGCACACTGGCAGATTTCAGGAAGGACAATGGTTATGGCTTCCCTGTGTAGTCCTTTTGACAAACACAGGATATCCCAGCTGGGCAGGAAAAGTCCATGCAGGATGTGTGTAGGATCTAGGTTCCACCTGGGAGTTTCAAAGAATCCTGAAGGCCTCCACCCTCCACTGTTTTCATTCTGGGTACATCTGTCCCTGTGGAAAACACACACACACACACACACACACACACACACACACACTACACACCTTGCATACCTACACCAACATATGCATATACGCATCTGCTTCATCCCATCCCACTCCATCACACCCAATACACACATACCTCACACCACAAAGATGTGCACTCCACACACACATTTAAGACCTCACAAAATGAACGCCACAAGACATACAGAGTCTAATAGACATACAAACACATGCATCCTGTCCCAAATCTCTGTCCTACAACCCCTGCAAACACACACATGCACACCACCCCATATCTCTCACACACTTCACATCACATATCCATATACCACACAACACACGCACACCAAACACTCCATAACATACAGATACACACACCCCACACTCTTCTTCCCAACTCTCATGCACATACCACCCCACATCGAACACACACACATCTCACAGCACATATATTTCACAACAAAACCCCATAACACACAGAGTTTAACACACACCACGCCCTATCTCCATCCTTAACACACATATATACACAATCCCATCTCTCTCTCTCTGTCTCATACACACCTTATACCACATACAGAAACACCCACAACACAAACCCCATAACACATACGTACACAGAGTTTAACACACACATGCACCCCCACTAACTTCCCCTTCTCTGGAGGTGCTAATCTGTTCTGCACTTAACCAGTCATACTCCCTGACTTTCAGCAAATTCCATAGTGAGATAGCTACAGGTTAGCTTGCTGGCCATTAGGCAGCACATTTAACACTGATTTGAAAGCTTTTTGCTGCTTAAGGAATAGAAAACCCCCGGTTAGTCCAATTCTTGCTGATCTGAGAACAAGAGAGTAGAAAGAAGCTGGTGGCCTCTATAGCTTGATGAGGGCAGCGGTGGAAGGAACCCTGCTGTACGCAGCTGTGTTCAGCTCTCTTTGTAGGGCTGAAAGCCCCTCTTTTCTTTACCACCTTGCCCCACTTCTCAGCTTTTCCTTGACTTGGGACAATTTAAGTGTCCAGGACTGACTTCCTCTGGCTACTAAGATGAGGTTCACGGCATGAAGTAGATGGGAATAAACTGTGAGGACCAAATCAGGTTGCCTGCCTTTGCCCAAGGGTTGGGAGTACATTGCTAAGCTACTGTGCATAGGAAGACAGGGCTGCGGGAGGACAAAGGAAGGTAGGAGGCAATGGGGATGGTGTCAGGGAAGTGATGAGTTTGGTGAAACATTAATGAGAAGAGAGGCTAAGGACAGCTCTCTAGGGGTTAAGCATATACTTATTAGCTATCTTTGTGTTCTTGGTGAATAGTTTAATCATGCTTATTTATTGCTGATTTACGAAATGTATTCATTTACTTCTGTGTATGTGTACATACAGTGTTACATGTTCTGTGCCATAGTCTGTTTGTGGAGGTCAGAGGACAGCTTTTGGGAATTGGTCCTCTTTTTCTATCTTGTTGAGGTACGATCCCTCTTGATTCTCCCATGCTTCCTATTGCAGATTCACTGGCTTCCAAGGTTTAGGGGATTCTCATGTCTCTACCACCCACTCACTGTAGGAGTACCGGGATCACAAACATGTACCACGGTGTCCAACTTTTACATGGGATCCAGAGATCTGTACTCAGGTCATTATTTTTGTGTGTCAAGTACTGCTACCCACCAAGTCATCTCCCTGTTCCTATTATTAATTTTTGAGATTTCAAAAACATGATCTAGATCTTGGGTCTTTGGTGGCTATGTGATTCTCTAGTTTAGACCTAGAATGTCCTCCACAGACAGATGTGTTAAAGTCTTGTTCTCCAGTCTGTGATGCTGTGGGAAGGTTATAGAAACTTTAAGAGGTGGGGCCAGTAGGCAATCCTTCTAGGCCTGGCTCATGATGGAGACTGTAGGCCCATGGGTCTCTTCATCACTCTTTCTTTGCATCAATACTATGAGATATTCTTCTACTGAGTGCTCCCCGCTGTGATGTACTGCCTCACAAGAAACTCCAGTTGAGCCTTTCAACCACTGAAAACCCCAAAATGGTGCACAGAAATAAACCTCTTTTTCTTTATAAATTGGTTTTCTCATGTATTTGTCACACTGGTGGGAAGCTCTCTGTTAGGTGGCTTGTGAATATTTTCTCTCAGGTGGCATACTGCCCGTTAAGAAAAAATCCTAAGAAGGGGCAGCTCCACCAGCGCAAGAAAATCCAATTAGGTCAGATCAAACCAAATTAAAATGCCCATCATTTTATTAAGTATGGCGCTCTCGGGTAGCCGAGTGCATGGTGGGGAGACAGGAAAGCGGGGAGCACATGCAAACCCAGAACCATGTGTTTCTCCTCTGGGAGCCCACTAAAATACCCTGTCAGGACCTGGCATGCTGGGATTTGGAGTCCAGACCAATATATTCCCAGGCCAGGGGGGCTGGGCAGGATGCCAGGGGCTGGGGTTACACTCCAGACTTAACATTCCAGACTCTTTGGATATAGGGGTAACAGGAAGTTGAAGTGATAGGCTTTCTTTGGAAAAAAGGGGTTGTAGCCTCAAGTCTGGCTACTTCCTGCAGGCAAAGGGTGACATGGGGAGGGGAAAGCTGGGTGTTGGTGGGTCCATGTTCAGCGGGTGGCGTAGCTGGAAAGGCATCCTGGTCACTGTCATCCTGGAAACACCAGGCATTTGTTTCTTAAGGGAGGTAAGAAGGCAGGTGTCTAGGAGAAAAAAATATTGTTATTATTGGACCTATGAAATGGGGTTAGCCATGGGATGAGATACAATAGCAGATGAAACCAGATTTTAGTTGGCAGGTGTCTGTGATCCAGAAGAGCTTTTACCAATGAAGTCCCAGGAACTGGTACAGGTGCTTTTGGTGTCGTCCTGGGAGCATTTTGTAGGTTGGCCTTGACTTAGGCAACGGGAGTAACCTCTAAAATATGCTTAAAACTGGCTGGGGTTAGAAGTTAAAAGCCTTAGGTTTTACCAGACCTGATTTTTGATGTAGGATAGAAAACCTGTTAATCCTGAACTATGAAGCCTTTTAAAGAACAGTACCTTTAGTTGTCAAATGCCTTTAGACAGATCTGGGAGGAATAGATGAGCAAAAATTGAGACAGCTTTTGGCCAGCAGGCAATCCCAAGTCCTCTCCTTGTCCTTGGAGAACATCAGGCTTAGAAGCAGTATTTGCCATTAGCTGTTGAGTGTGAGAGGCCCACAGATTTTTCCTGTGAGCAGGAAGAATTTACTTTACCTGTCTTGGCAAGAAAAGCAGATCAATTCCCTGGGTAAAGGGCCTCTTTGGCTTCTGTGTTGGTGACTTTGCAAACCAGAGCAAGCCTGGAGACGGCAGGTCTTTTGTCTTCTTGGAAGACACAGGGTACTGCAGAAGCTGGCTGTCTTTGTTAGAAGCTCTTGTTGTTAAAATGCCATGATCTCAGAACTATAAAGGCACTTGAGAACCAAGTATTATTACCTGGTACTTTAAACTGGGCATATAAGCTAAATTTTTAAAGCTGTTGTAATCTGGAAGCACTCATAAACACAAAACTCAAATTCACATCACAAAAACAGTTACACACTTAACCACAGTGAGCACATTATGCTAACAGAGAAACAGATAGGACAGCCTTAGGGAACCTGTGTCAGCTGACTAGGCGTTGCAAGAGAGAACAGAAACATAAAGACAAAACATTTTTTGTGGAGTTTTAGAGTGGAAGGATGGGGAAAAAAGGCGGATTTATTGTCAGCAGGGAAGAGCAGGGCAGGAGCAGTCTGAGCGTGGGCGGCAGAGACCAGGGAAACAGCTCAAGTGCCACTCTATGAACCAGCCGCGCCCTGTCTCTGTAACTGATGGGCAAGTGCCACTCTGCGAACTGGCCATGCCGTGTCTCTGTTGTTAGGTGTACAGCAGCATGTGTTGTTAGAATTGGCCGCTTTGGAACAAAAGTGGGGGCAGGACAAGGCACTAATGTGAAATCCATTGTTTTTTGGGGGGGCACAGCGGTGGCTACAGAGGGGCAGAAGTGTACAGTGCAAAGAGCTGATGGAGAATGAACATAGAGAAGGAAGTGTAGGCGGAACAAAGAGTTGCCAGCGAATGAACACACAAAGAGATGGAAGTAGGGGCGAGACAAAGTGGGGGCACCAACTAACAAAGAAAGAACAGCAGAAGAAGCGGGGAAAAAACGTGAGTGCCATACTTAAAAAAAAACACCAAAAACACGGGCTTTTGGAGCGTAATTTGCCTTTGCAATTTAAAAAGGGTTTTAAGTGCCCACTTAAGGGCATTTGAAATTGGCTAGGAATCACAAGAAATCCACTTTAAATGCATGCCTCTGATACGAGCCGGTTGCACCGAGTCAGTTGTTATGTGTGGGGTACATGGGAAATTGTCTGGGAACGTCTTCTGGCACCCAAATCTCATCTCAGTAGGAAACCCCCTCTGCCCTGTGTGTGTCAGGCTTTAGGCATGGCCATGACTCCAACAAAAGCCTGAAAAAGCAAATGGGTCATCCCAAAACCCTACCTGCATCAAGTTTAAAAGGGAAACTCACCAAGTGAAGCCGAACTTGCCTGGCGGAGAGTGCATGCAAGAAGGCCTGTTTTCCAGCATGGCCCTTGACCCCGGGCCCTGGAGCCTGGGCCCCTCAGGAAAAACTAAGACCTCTCAGTGGGAAACCTCCATGTGTTAAGAAAAAAATCCTAAGAAGAGGCAACTCTGCCAGTGCAAGGAAATCCAATTAGGTTAAATCAAACCAAATTAAAATGCTCATCGTTTTATTAAGTACGGCGCTCTCTGGTGGCCAAGCACATGGTGGGGAGACAGGAAAGCAGGGAGCACATGCAAACCCGGAACTATGTGTTTCTCTTCTGGGAGCCCACTTAAATACCCTGTGGGAGTGGTTCTGACCTAGCATGCTGGGATTTGGAGTCCAGACCAATATATTCCCAGGTCAGAGGGGCTGGGATGGAAGCCAGGGGCTAAGGTTATGCTCTAGACTTAACATTACCTAGAGGTTAATTGTTGGCTCTGATTTCTACCCTTCCTTCTTCCCTCCTTTCCTCTCTCCCTCCTTTTCCTCCTCTCCTCCTCTTGCCCTTCTTTTTTGAAATAGGGTCTCACCAAGGCTGGTCTGGAACTCACAGTCATTCTGCTACAGAGTCAAAATTCTGGGATTACAACAGTGTGGCCTCTATAGCCAGCTTCTGATTGCTACAGTTTCTGATTTCAATTGACTGCTTATATTAGGCTTTTTTTTGTTCACTTAGGAATTTAAAGTGCTCGAGTGTCTCCAGTCTCATGGCCCTAAAGTTACGTGCTTTGTTTGTTAAATGTAAGAATTCTGCTAAGGTCAGGGCCAGTAAGACGGCTCAGTGGGCAAGGTTGCTTCTTGTCAAACCTGAATCTGACCCCCAGAACCAAGATGGTGAAAGGAGAAAGGGAACTTCTGCAAGTTTTTCTCTGATCTCCCACCACCTATGATGGTGCTTCAAGCATATGCACACACAAATAAATGCCAAAAAAGAAACAGAATTCTATGGAGTCCTGTGTTTGAAAGATTTTATCTCGTGACTTTCAATGTTTCATAGTTTTATGTTTTGTATTTAAATCTATAATGCATTTTGAGTTAATCTTCCCCCATAGGACAAGATTTGTATTTGTGCTAGTGGATGTCCAGTTATTCTAGCACCATCTGTTGAAAAAGTCCTTTATCGATTGATACTGCTTTTGAACCTTTGTAAAAATTTAGTTGTCTGTACTTGTGAGTGACTGTGCCTGGGTCTGTGTTCTACTGAGTCATGTGTTTATTTATCTGTTGATACTGCACTGATGATAATTGCAATAATGATGTGATAAATATTGAAACTCTGTAAAGTGTGATTCTTTCTACTTTGTTCTTTTCCAAAAGTCTGTCAGCTGCTCTAGTTTACCTGGCTTTCCAAATACATTTTAGAACATTCTTGTCTATCTCCAAAGACATTACAGTTTTGCTAGGAACTGGGTTAAAATCTATATCACCCTGTCTTTTTTTCCCTCAGTTTTCAAAGTGAATCGATCTCTTTCTGATGCTGTCTTCAAGTCCTTGAACAACTTATTTCTCTTCACTTAGTTACAAGCTTTTTTTTCATTTAAAAAAGACAATGTTTTATGCTTGGCAACTTCCTAATCTTGCAAATGCTACTGTATTTAAAATTCATTCATTTTAATTGACAAATAAATGTATATATTTATTGGGTGTGACATGTTTTAAAATATCGAGATAGCTAATATACACTTTGTGGAAGGAAGGCCATTATGGAGAGATGAGAAACCCTGAATATTACAATAAGAACTTGTGAGGCAAGGTATGCCCACAGGCATAATAGTAGCATTGAAGATACTATATAAGAAATAGAAGACGTTATTAGAAAATGAAAAGATCCCCCATGCTCTTGGATAGGTAGGATCAACATAATGAAAATGACAGCGCTACCAATTCTACAGATTCAATGCAATCCCCATCAAAATACCAACACAATTTTTCACAGACTCAATACTCAACCTCATATGGAAAAACAAACAAACAAACAAACAAGCAAACAAACAAACAAACCAATCCAGGATAACTAAAACAATCCTGTACAATAAAGAAATTCCTGAGGCATCACCATCTCTCACATCAAGCTCTATTATAGAGCTACAATAATGAAAACAGCTTGGTATTGGCAGAAAAACAGACAGCTCAACCAATGGAATCGACCTGAAGACTCTGATATTAATCCACACACCTATGAACACCTGATTTTAGACAAAGATGCTAAAATTATACAATGGAAAATGAGAGCATCTTCAACAAATGATGCTGGCATAACTGGGTATCAGCATGTAGAAGAATGCAAATAGATCCGTATCTATCCCCATGCATAACACTCAAGCCTAAATGGATCAAAGCCCTTAACATAAAGTCAGCCACACTGAACCTCATAGAAGAGAAAGTGGGAAGTAGCCTTGAACACATGGGCACACGAGACCACTTTCTAAATATAACCCCAGTAGCACAGACACTGAGAGCAACAATAAATAAACTGTACCTCCTGAAACTGAGAAACTTCTGTAAAGCAAAGGACACGGTCAATAAGACAAAACAGCAGTCAACTGAATGGGAAAAGATCTTCACCAACCCCACATCAGGCAGAGCTGATATCCAAAATATATAAAGAATTCAAGAAACTAGACATCAAAATACCAAAAAAATCCAATTAAAAATGGGGTACAAAGCTAAACAGAGAATTCTCAACAGAAGAATTTCAAATGGCTGAAAGACACTTAANTCAATAAGACAAAACAGCAGTCAACTGAATGGGAAAAGATCTTCACCAACCCCACATCAGGCAGAGCTGATATCCAAAATATATAAAGAATTCAAGAAACTAGACATCAAAATACCAAAAAAATCCAATTAAAAATGGGGTACAAAGCTAAACAGAGAATTCTCAACAGAAGAATTTCAAATGGCTGAAAGACACTTAAGGAAATGTTCATCATCCTTTGCCATCAGGGAAATGCAGATCAAAACAACTCTGAGATACCATCTTACACCAGTCAGAATGGTTAAGTTCAAAAACACCAATGATAGCTTATGCTGGAGAGGGTACAGAGTAAGGGGAAAATTCCTCCACTACTAGTGGCAGTGAAAACTTGTACAACCATTTTGAAAATCAGTATGGTGGTTTCTCAGGAAATTGGGAATCAGCCTACCTCAAGAGCCAGCAATACCACTCTTGGGTATATATCCAGAGGATGTTCAATGATACTATAAGTCCATTAGCTCAACTGTGTTCATAGAAACATTATTCATAATAGCCAGAACCTGGAAACAACCTAGACGCCCCTCAACCAAAGAATGGATAAAGAAAATGTGGTACATTTACTCAATGGAGTACTACTCAGATAAAAAACAATGACATCTTGAAACTTGCATGCGAATGGATGGAACTAGAAAAAAACATTCTGAGTGAGGTAACCCAGACCCAGAAAGATGAACATGGTATGTACTCACTAATAAGTGGATATTAGATATAAAGCAAATGATATTGAGCCTATAGTTCATGACCCCAGAGAAGCTAGGTAACACAGAGTTACATATATATAGATATAAGTAACATATATAGATATAAGAGTAATGTATATAAATATCCTTGGGAGGGGCAAATAGACAAGATCTCTTGAGAAAATTGGGAGTGTGGGGGTGGGGGAAGAAGGGATGTTGGAAGGGAAGGAGCAGAGGAGATGAAGAGGGGGAGGAAAACTTGAGGGAATGGGATGGTCAAGATGGGGGAAGGACAGGGAGGGCTAGCAAGGGCAGAGATATCTTGATTGAGGGTGCCATTATGGGGCTAGCAAGAAACCTGGCACTAGAGAAATTCCCAGGAATCCACAAGGATGACCTCAGCTAAGGCCCTAAGCAATAGTGGAGTGGTTACTGAACTGGCCTTGCCCTGTAGTCAGATTGATGACTATCTTAAATGTCACCATAGAACCTCCATCCAGCAACTGATGGAATCACTGAAACAGCTTACTTGAGCTAATAGGAGCCCACTATCTCTGACCTGAAAGTGGGGGAGCCATCATAGGACCAAACTAGACCCTCTGAATGTGGGTGACAGCTGTATGGCTGGGGCAGACTGTGGGGCCACTGACAGTGAGACCAGGATTTATCCCNTGTAGTCAGATTGATGACTATCTTAAATGTCACCATAGAACCTCCATCCAGCAACTGATGGAATCACTGAAACAGCTTACTTGAGCTAATAGGAGCCCACTATCTCTGACCTGAAAGTGGGGGAGCCATCATAGGACCAAACTAGACCCTCTGAATGTGGGTGACAGCTGTATGGCTGGGGCAGACTGTGGGGCCACTGACAGTGAGACCAGGATTTATCCCTACTGCTTGTACTGGCTTTTTGGAACCCATTTCCTTTGGAGGAACACCTTGCTCAGCCTAGATATAGTGGGGAGTGCCTTCGTCCTGCCTCAGAGAAACATCCTAGAGTGATGTGGTATTTCCCTTTGTATACTATGAATATGTTTTGTTACCATTGTTTAATAAGCTATTAATAACTAATGGTAATAAGACATATTCACAGCATATAGAGGGGAATCCCACAACACTAGACTTCGGTGACTTCCCATGGGAAGCCTTACCCTCTCTGAGGAGTGGATGAGGGGTATGGTGGGGAGAGATGGAGGAAGCAGGAGGAGGGGAGGAAGTGGGAATTGGGATTGGTATGTAAAATGAGAAAAGATGGTTTTATAATAAATAAATAAAAACAGAAAAAAATAAAAGAAATATTACTAAAGTGTAAATCACACATTGAACCTCACACATTAATTGTGGGAAACTTCAATACCCCACTCTCACCCATGGACAGTTCATCCAGACAAAAACTGAACAGAAAAATAGTGGAACTAACAGGTTTTATGATTCAAATGAATCTAACAATATCCACAAAACATTTCACTCAAATACAAATGAATATACCTTTTTAGTACCTCGTGAAACATTCTCCAAAACTGACCATATACAAGTCTCAACAGATTCAAGAAAATTGAAATAAATCCCTGTACCTTATTTGACCACCATGGATTAAAGTTAGATTTAAACAACACAGTAAGCCTACAAAAATTGAACAACTCTCTACTAAATCACTACTGGGTCAAGGAAGAAATAAAGAAAGAAATTAAAGACTTCCTAGAATTTAACAAAAATGAACATACAAAATACCCAAACTATGGGACACAATAAAAGCATTACTAAGAGGAAAGTCCATAGCACTAAGTTCCTTCATAAAAATGTAGAGAGATCTCATATTAGTGGCTTAACAGCAAACCTGAAAACTCTAGAACAAAAAGAAGCAAACACACCCAAGAGGAGTAGAAGGCAGAAAATGATCAAACCCAGGGCTGAAATCAGTAAAATAGAAACAAAGGGAACAGATTAAAAAATAAATGAAACAAAGAGCTTGTTCTTAGAGAAAATCAACAAGATAGACAAACCCTTATCCAAACTAAATAAAAGAGAATATCTAAATTAATAAACTAAGAAATGAACAGGAGAATTTAACAACAAACACCGAGGGAATCCAAAGAATCATTAGGTCAGACTTCAAAAACTTGTACTCTTCAACTGAAAAATCTAAAAGAAATGGACAATTTTCTCAATAGATACCACTTACCAAAGTTAAATGAAGAAAAGATAAACAATTTAAAAAGACCTATAACCCCTAAGGAAATAGAAGCAGTCATTAAAAGTCTCTCAACAAATAAAAGTCCAGGGCCAGATGGCTTTAGTTCAAAATTCTACCAGACTTTCAAAGAAAAGCTAATACCAACACTTCTCAAACCTTTCCACAAAACAAAAACAGAAGGAAGATTGTCAAATTCATTTTATGAGGCCACAGTTACCCTGATACCCAAACCACACTGACTCAACAAAGAAAGAATTACAGACCAATTTTCCTCATGAACATTGGTGCAAAAAATCAATAAAATACCCACAAACCAAATTAAAGAGCACATCAAAAAGATCATTCATGATGATCAAGTAGGCTTAATCCCAGAGATGCAAGGATAGTTCAACAGACAAAAAACTATCAATGTAATCCATCATATAAACAAACTGAAAGAAAAAAACCACATAATCATCTCATTAGATGCTGAAAAAAAAGTCTTTGACAAAACCCAACACCCTTTATGATAAAACTCTTGGAGAGATACAAGGGACATACCTAAACATAATAAAGGTAATATACAACAAGCCTATAGCCAATATAAAATTAAGTGGAAAGAAACTTAAAGTAATTTCACTAAAATTAGGGGAAATACGTGACTGTCCACTCTCTCCATATTAATTTAATATAGTACATAATTTTTAGCTACAGAAATAAGAAAACCAAAGGAAATTAAGGGGATAAAAATTTGAAAGGAAGAAGTCAAATTATCACTATTTGCAGATGATATGATAATATACATAAGTGACCATAAAAATTCTACAAGGGATAAACACTTTTAGCCAAGTGACTGGATACAAGTTAACTAAAAACCAAAACAAACAAAAACAGTTGCACTTCTATATACAAATGATAAATGGGATGAGAAAGAAATCAAGGAAGCAACAACCTTCACAATAGCCACAAATAATATAAAATATCTTGACATAACCCTGGCCAAGTGAATGAAAGGCCTTTGCAAAAAGAACTTCAAGTCTTTGAAAAAAATTGGAGAAGATATCAGGAGATGGAAAGGCCTCCTAGGCTCATCGATCAGTAGGATTAATGTAGTAAAAATGGCAATCTTACCAAAAGTAATGTACAAATTCAATGCAATCCCATCAAAATTCTAACACAATTCTTCACAGAATTTGAAAGAACTATACTTACTTAACTTCATATGGAAAAACCAGGATATCTGAAAAAATCCTGTACAATCAAAGAACATCTGCAGGTATCAACATCCTTGATTTCAAGCTGTAGTACAGAGCAATAGTAATAAACACCTCATGGTACTGGTATAAAAACAGACAAGTGGATCAATGGAATCAAACTGAAGACCCAGAAGTAAGTTCACTCACCTATGGAAATTGGAATTTTGATACAGAAGTCAAAATGATACAATGGAAAAATAAAGCGTCTTCAACAAATGCTGCTAATCTAACTGGATAGATCCCTATCTATCCCCATGCACAACACTCAAGTCCAAATGTATGAAAGACTTCAACATTAAATGAGATACACTGAACCTGACAGAAGAGAAAGTGGAGAATAGCCTTGAATTCACTGTTACAGGAAACTACTTCCTGAGCATAACAGCAGTTGTGCAGTCACTAAGATCATCAATTAACAAATGGGGGGACCTCATAAATCTGAAAGGCTTCTTCTGTAAGGTAATGGACACTGTCAAAAGGACAAAATGACATTCCACAGACTGGAAAAGATCATCATCAAACCTACATTTGAAAGAGGGCTAATATCTAAAATATATAAAGAACTCAAGAAACTAGATATCAAAACCCCAAAATAATCCAATTAAAAATTGAGTATATATGCAAACAGAATTCTCAGCAGTAGAAACTTAAACAACTGAGAAACAAAGAAATGTTCAATACCCTTAGCCATCATGAAATGCATATCAAAATGGCACCAAGATTACATCTTATACTTGTCAGAATGGTTAAAATATAAAACACAAGTTACAGCTCAGGCTGGAGAGGATGCAGAGCAAGGGGAACATTCCTTCACTTCTGGTGGCAGTATAGACCCAGAAAGACAAACATTGTTGTGAAATATTAGTTGAAGATGTGTTACATTTGTTTATGCTATGAGACTTTTGTTTAATGATGCAAAGATGTGCTGCATTCTTTTATATTGCATTTGTGAAACTCTGTGAATCTGTGTTACCTTGCCTGTCTAAAACACCTGATTGGTCTAAAAAAGAGCTGAATAGCCAATAGCATGGCAGGAGAAAGGATAGGAGGGGCTGGCAGGTAGAGAGAATAAATAGGAGGAGAAATCTGGGAGGATGAAATTGAGGAGCAAGAAGAGGAGAAAGAGAGGAGGATGCCTGGGGTCAGTCACAGCCACACAGCCAGATACTGAATAAG
>LOJH01031982.1:13163-30673 GCA_001685095.1 Ellobius talpinus
AGAGAGAGAGAGAGAGAGAGAGAGAGAGAGAGAGAGAGAGAGAGAGAAAGGCAAGGTACACCTATAATCTGAGATATGTTGCTGTGAGTCAGAAGAGGCCAGCCTAAACTACACAGAGAGAACCAAGGCAGCCAGGGCTTCATAGCAATACTCCCTTTCAGAAATCAAGAAAAGGGCTGGAAAAATGGTGATGGGCCAAGGGTGATGGCCCTTGCCACCAAACCTGAGGACCTGAGTTTAAACCTAGGAACCCACATGGTGAATGGGAGAACTCATTTCTGTAAGCAGTCCTCTGACCTCCACATGTGTCTGGAGCATGCATGGCTCATGTCTCCAATAAAATAAACATTAACAAAAACCAAAGCAGCAAAAATAAACCCTATTGTTTCAGCTAGAAGACTCCAAAATATTCAGCAGCTTCACACAGAGAGAAACGATGAGACAAGGGGAACTGGAAGTGATCAAGAAACATTTAATGTTAGAAAACACTTCAGGCTCTGGAGGCTTCTGTTGCAATAATTCAACTCTGCCCCAAGAGTGCAAAAGTAGCATATGTAAGAAGGGAAGAAATGAACACTAGGACTCAGCTCAGGGACACCAAGCTTTCTGTTTCATAGCAGGCCACACTACCACCACGCACAGCACATGACCCTAAGTAGACAAGTACTGGGGACCCACATGGCACCCAGAGCACAGAGGGTGCAGAGATAGCAGCTGAGTTAGACGAGTGAGCAGGAAGAGCCAGGTTTCTGTGCTCATCCAACAGGGAATGGCCCTCCTTAGTTATTGTGACCAGGAGTCTGTGTCAACCCTCATTGGAAAATGTGTTCCTCCCTNAGAGCACTGACGCTCTATCCTCTAAGGTGTCCACATCACATCCCATGAACTTGCACTATGTTGTAGACAAGGGTGGTTGAGACAGTAAACTGAATGAGTTTAAGTTGGGAGAGTGATCTGGGTGTAATGGTTGGCACTTGGGATCTCAGAACTTGGGAGAATGAGGCAGGAGTTCTAGGCTAGCCCAACCATGGAGATGATTCAGTGGGAGAGCATGAAACTGCACAGCACCCAGCCATGTACTAGATGAGTGATCCCAGAGCAAGGCACTCCCCTGCTCAGATGCCTACAGACAGTCCCCACTGTCTACAGCCAAGAGCCAGCCCACCCTAGGCCTTAGGTCAGAACGCTGGCATTCCTGCAACATTCTTTTAGGGTCTAGCACTCCACCGAGGCCTGTCTGGTCTACTCATCTGCTTCAGAGCCACGCAGAGAGCGAACAGGATTAATATACACAGACAGGCAGCAGAGGCAATGAGGCTGCTTGACCTGAGTGTTTATACTCCAGAGAAATGGCAACTTCCCCTCAGCTCTGTTGATTGTGGCCAGGCAGAAAGAAGGCAGCTCCCACATACTCAGTGTTTATATCTGAGATGTCTGCATTTTTCTGGGAGAATCCTAATGTTTTTAATGTTAGTGATCAAATATAAGTCACCCGTGAGCCACACAGGCTATAGCTTGTGACCCATGATTGACAGGCTATAAAGGTGCTGTGGATGTGTATGTCGCATTATGCATGTTTTCACTTGCTCTTTGTTTGTTTCCCATCTGCCTTTGCTCTCTTCTTTCTTGCACTTGAGATTCAACCTTCAGGGCCTTCATGAGCCACCCAAGTGCCTGTGCTGTCTCCTTCTCAACTTACTGGTAAACTTGGCTCAACTTCAAACTTGTATAGATTGTGTGTGTGTGTATGTGTGTGTGTGTGGCACAGGTATGCTCTTATGGGTGGAGGACAGAGGTCAATGTCAGGTCTCTTTCTCTGTCACTCACCACCTTATATATTGAGACAAGGTCTCTCACAGAACCTAGTGCTTGCTTATTTGGATACTGGCTCACTGACTATCCAATAAGCTCCAAGGATCCCCAGGGCTGGGATTACAGGCATGTGTCATTGTGACCAGCTTTTTGTGGGGTGCTAGAGATCAGAATCAGGTCCTCATGTCTGTGCTTCAAACACCGTGTGACTCAGTCACCTTCCTACCCCTGTTATTATTTTCAGAAGTTTGTGTGTATTTTAGATCCACAAGGAGTTTAGGAAGTGTCCAGTTCAGAGAACTGGCTTCGGGGAAAGTAAGCACTGGTGGTAGCAACAGCACCCATCAGCTGCCCACCACAGCATGGAGGCAGACTCAGCTCTGCTTCATAGCCGAGGAAACAGGATAGAGAGACTGGGCGCCACAGAACCCCATGGTCCCTGAGTGCACACATTGTAAGGGTTCACTAGCTCCGAGGGTGGAGCCTCCTTGTGCAGGGGCCTCAGCTGGAATCTATGATCTAAAGAGAAGGGGAACAAGACCCTGTGCTTGGCTTAGCACGGGCCTGTCAATCTAAAGCCGGCATTTGGGCTAGCATCCGCAGAGAAGTTCATTAACTGCGGGCCTGTTTGTCGTCCTTTCATGAAGAATAGTCATTTCTTATCCAAGCAGGTCTGGTCCCTTTTTGCGAACTGCCATTCTGGAGGGATATTGATTGAGGGGACTCTTTGAGCACATTCTCTCCAGCAGGCAGCAGCCATAGGAGGCGGCTCCAGTCCAGACAAGATGATGAGTTGGCAGTGGGGGTCTCGACAGGAGCCTAATGAAGAAATCTGCTAACAGGCAGGCCTGGCTTTACAAGGGCTTGCATTGGTCTTTTACCCTCATCATACTCCTCTCCCTGCAAGGCAAGGGAGGGCCAGAGGCCCACGGGGGTCTTGTCCTTGTCTCTGCATGACGGTGCTTTCCTAAAGCCAGGGGTGCCAGGGGCTCCAGGATCATGATGGCAGTGTCCTCAAGTTCTTCCAATCCTGCCACACAGCACAGGTTAGAGACTCAGGCTTCCCTTTCCCCTCAGAAAGAGCTCTCTTTGCTCCCTCCTCTTCTGTCTCTGATAATTTGTTCCCAACAGGAAGCTTCTTGCAGCTGTTCCACGAGCAGCCCCAGCCCCCTAGGGAGTCTTTGCCCAGGTGGAGGAGATGGCGAGTGAGTGGCCCGTTATTAGGGGCGATCGCTGGGAAGCCGGTTGTCATGGCACCGTGGAGGCTAGGGCTGCACTCTCAAGCTGTCCCTGCTTCCCAGGATTTATACATAATCATTGCTAGGAGAGGCAGACACACGGAGCGAGCGGGAAGAGAAGAGCCACGTCCTGCTGACAGCAATCTCTTTGTAGACTGAGGTGAGCAGTTTATGCTGAGTGGGGTGGTCCATCTCACCAGGGAACAAGCACTACCAGGACCCTGTGTGGGCTGGTCACAGCCTCAGTGTCTTCTCATGGCTCCCTGGGATGCTCGTGTGTTCCCAGAGATGATTTTCTACACAAATACATTGTTACTAACCCACTTACAGATCAGGGTGTGGTGTCCAAAGAATGTCCAGGAGGAGCAGTGACATTGTTACTGGTGACATTGTTACTCTAGTGCTGTGTAGGAGGCGGCAGGGGGGGCTGTTCTATGTCCAGGTCATGTGCTAAACTCTTATGTAGGTGAGATAAGGAGGCTCAGAGTTGCCTACCACTGGTCACTGAATTGAGGGTTGACTCTACCGCCCACTACTACCTCCCCTGTGGTCTTGCTTCTCCTCCCCGATGATACTGACAACACACACTTTAAGGCACTCCATATGTGTGTGTGGAGTTCTTCCAGAAACATGAACTTGAGCTAATCCAAGTCTTAAACCTTGGGTAAACAGCCAAGCACAATGGTTCATTATCTCTGTGTACTCACTAACCACAGCTAATGAGTGGAGCCATCTCTTTGTGGATTATCATAATGCACCAGGGGTAAATATGGAGAACAGTCACCAAATTCAGTAAGCACCCATTACCCTTCTCCCACAGCTCCAGACAAACTGTCATCATAGGTTCTTCCTTCCTTTCCCATTTGCCACTTTTGCTGTTGCTGTGACCAAACGCTTAACCGCTGTGGGGAGGGAGGATTTATTTTGGCTCATAGTTTGAGAGGGTTGTGTCCATCGTGGTGGGAAAGGCATAGTGTAGTTCATGGTGGTGGGAGCATTCATCTGGGACTTCTCACTTCTCTATGGGCCAGGAAGCAAGACAGGAAGTGTTGGCACCCATTTAGCTTCTTCTTTTATCCCTTTTCATTCATCTGGGGACTCCAGTCCTCCTCAGATAAGCATGTCCGAAAACACCTTCCCAGACGGATCCAGAGGTGTGTTTCTAGGTCCTGTTGTACTGACAATGAAGATCATCCTACATTCCTTCCCATCAGTGTGCTTTAACGTAGGGAGGATACAATCTATAGCTGTCGCTGGAACAAAAGGTTTTATCCTTCAGTCGGCGCTGCTGTTCGTATGCTTTCTTCAGTGCACGAGGCAAGTCCTCAGCAAGACCATGGAAACGGATCCATGTTATGTTGAGCTGGGCCTGATTCTACATGCTTGTAATTCCAGTACTTGAGAGGCAGAGGCAGGAGGATCAGGAATTAAGGCCAGCGTTGGTTACACAACAAGTTTGAGACAAGCCTGGACTCCAAGAGACCTTGTATCAAAAATTGGAACTAACCAAGCAAACAGTAAAACCCATAATGTGTTGATTTTTCGAAAGTCAGACTCTTGTACAAATGCTTACGCTCTCTCTAGCTTTCTTAGGTACCTGTCTTATGCGGCTACATCTCAGGCCCTGTGAGGCAGAGATGGGTTATTTATACCTGTCATTATCATCAATGTTCGCTCATGGGTTTCAGACACTGGTTTGAATTCAGCTTTCAGCTTCTTGTTTTTCTGAGCTTGCTTTTGTGAGCCCCAGTTTTCCCACCTTTATCTCTGGCTTCATGGACTTTTGTGAATGACAACCAAGTGCTAATAAATGGTGAGTGTTTGTTAGGTGCCAGACATTGCCTCACTGAATACTCATGACAGTCATGACAGCAGGCCCTAATGCTGATCCCATTTTACACAGGTAGACAGATACTCAGGCTTGGAGAAGTTCAGTAGGAGAAGCCCAGTTACCTACTTGGGTTGGTTTTACCCCGGAACAATACTAATGACTACTATGACTTACATATGTATTTTCTTCATTCTCATTAAAGCCAGCCTTCCAAGCCACAGGACTCCCACAAACGTCGATAGCCGGCCTTTGAGATTCACTGTTATAAACCTCAACAGAGTACAAGGAATCCACCAGCTAGCAAATAGTTGTTCAGTGGATTTAAAATGTAAAATTCTCTAAAAGACAAAAGTCTTCTTAGCACCAGGTTCTGCCCAGTTGGGTTTTCTCTCTATTCTAGCCTTTCCCCATCCCTTTGTCCCTTGATATCCTTTCTGGCCTAGAAACCATTACTTTCTTCTGTGAACTTCCAGGTCAATGGTGTCAAGATCTGGTTAGGACACAAAAGTCAATGAAGAATACCATAAAATATGTTGACCCATCATCTCTCTGGAGTACTGGGCAGGCATGGAACACCCTGAAAACATCATTAAAGATCAATATTAATAATGGTAAATGTTTAACAAACAAGCATTCATTTTGATGTTGATTTTTCTATAACAAGTAAAAATGTTGAGGAACAGGACAGTTTGACTCCCCAAAGGGTAGCTAGCTGCTAGACCCTCCTCTGGTGTCCTGGCTGCTTTGAGCAAAAGACTGCCAACCAATCACATAGATGAATGCTTTTCATGCCAGTATCATTTATTTTCGAATGCATTGAGGCCTTCAAACAATAACAATATTCAAGAATAAGAGCTGCTTGCTCCTGATCCTGAAGGAGCATCCCTGCCTTGGACTGTTTCAAATGGTTTGTGGTAAACTTGCTGCTTCTATAAGCCTTGGCGAACTGTAGGTGATCTTGCAGCTATTTCTATGGAGGTCGGAGGAAAAACTTTTCCCCTGTTCACCTAGCAGATGGACTGCTGTGCTTGGAATACAAGGTCAAGGCTGTGATTGGTGCAAACACAAAATTCATTTGGATGAAAGGTTTGTTTGATTGGTACAAACACCTCCTTTCTATCTATCTAAGTGGAATTTTCAGACTATTTAATGAGCTGAATGGATGGGAGATAACATCCAGGACTGTTTATCATAGTATCTTAAGTGGTCCTCTCCTCCCTTCTCCCCTCCTTTCCTCTCTTTTCTTTTTATGTACTGGGGAGTAAGCATAGGTCTTGGTGCATGCCAGGAAAGAGATCTACTACTGAGAGATTGTCTCATTCGCCCCAAGTGTTCCCCTTTCTTCCTTCTACTTCCTGTAGAACAGGCTGTACTGGTACAACAAAGAAAGAAGTGGTAGCCAGGCCAGTAACAGCTGGTGGCCAATAGACCAGCCAACAGAATCTTACTAAATGGGTGGCTATATGACAGCTAAAGGATAGGCAGAGTCATGGAGAGCACCAGAGCTGAAGAATGGACCACACGGTTTTGACTGTACCAGGGACAGAGCTGTAGGAACCACTGAGGGGTCTTGATGAAGGCCAAGAGAGCTGCAGCACAGCAATGGCTGAGAGCGGCAGTGCTAACAGCAGCCACAGGGGCTGCAATAGTAAGAGTTACAGTGCTAGAAGCAGCAGCAGGATTATTAAGGGTCAAGGTCCAAGAACAGCAATATTGGCTGCTGTCAGGGCGAAGGAATCTTGACTTCCAAGGCCTGCACAAGAGTGCTGACATGTGTTACCATAGGACTAAAGGTCTTGGGACCTGTGGCCTGCATGAGAATTGTAACATCAAAGGGTCTCCCCTGCTGCTGCTTTTGCCTGCCTGTCACTAATGTCAAAGGCCCAGGGATACGAAACCTTCAAGGCCAGCAAAGAAGAGCTTCTGTCTTCAGCAGAACTTCCTACTAGAGCAGGAACCCAGCCAGTAATAGTACCACCCTTAAGTTACATCTCTCTCTCTCTCTCTCTCTCTCTCTCTCTCTCTCTCTCCCTACCTATCCATCTATCTATCTATATCAAATAATAATTTTGTATAAGACTCTATTATAGAGCTATGGGATGATTCGGGGGTACAGGTGTTTGTCACAGAACTTGAGTTCTATTCCTAGAACATAAAAGGTGGGAGGGGAAAACCCACTCCCAAATGTTGACTTCTGACCTCCATGTATTATGTGACACTAATGCATGTGTATGCACATGTGCATGGATGCACACACACATGCAGAATAAATTAAATGTAAAAACATTAGAGTCTATTACATAGGTTATTAAAAATTTCAAAAAAGCTTGTAGGAGAAAAGTTTAAAATTGAGATATTTCTGAGTTTGGGCTTGTTTGGTTTTCCTAGGAACTGAGAAATCTTGTATGCAATGCCCCCATCACATCCTTTGCTTAAGAATCAGCATTATCAAACAAATGTAGCAACAAGATAGCTTCTGATAACATATTTTTACAGCCACAGATCAATGGATCACTGACCCTCAGCAGAGGAGCTTTTCGCAGTAGATGCGCCACAACTGGACTCTGTGCAGAAAAGGAGAGACCTCAGAGCGCTCAGCCCTGAATGGATGTCTTCCTCCAACCCCTCCCTTTAAGACTTAGGGATCTCTATACAGAAGAGGGGGAGGAGAGACTCTCAGGCCAGAGGGAATGGTATTTTGCAGATTCAACAAAGCAGATGCACTTATGAACCCACAGAGACTGTGACCGTACACACAAAACCTGCAGAAGCTCAAGCCAGACAAAGTCCCATTACAGAGTGGGGAAAGCAGTGTGATGTCCCACCCATAGCCAAGAAGCTATTTACAAGGGATACCTGCCTGGAGAAAGGAAAACCAGCTTCCTCTAATGGAGTGCCACTGGGTATCAAGCACACTCCAGGGCAGGCTGCGTGCTCATGAGCAGCTGGCCAACACAAATTGGACTGCATAATTGCATAATTTTTAGGAGCTTTTAAAAAATCTTCATCTTCCTTCCTTCCTTCCTTCCTTCCTTCCTTCTCCCTCCCTCCTTCCCTCTCCCTCCTTTCTTTCTTTCTTTTTTTTAAAGCAAAAGAAGTAATGTAAAGTTGAGTGGTCATGGGGTCAGGTGGGGGTCTTGGAGGAGAAGGGGGATGGGAAAGAATACAATAAAACATGTATGAAATTCTTGAATAAAAAATCATCATTATTATGTTATGAAACACATGACATTTTATCTCACATTTGATCTCACATCATTCATTCATATACTCAACCAGCATGGTTTAGTGTCAGTGCTATGCTAGGCTCTGTCTCTGGTCTTCTACCATGAAGGACTTCCCAAGGGCAACAAGTATGAATTTGACTAACACCCGTTCATAACTCTGTGGTCCAACGATGACAGGAAGATGGGAGGTTCTTAACAGAGACCGACAGTGTATGGGAACACATGGGATCATTTGGAGATACAGGCATGCAAAATCACTTTTTAGTCCAGTTATTTCATACTCTATTCAGAGTAACTTTTTTTGTGTGTGTCATGCTGGGGATGGGTTTCAGGGTGAGGCAAACACTACTATCAAGACCACATGTGCAGTCATTCAGCTTGCCCTGTTTGTAGTTAGCATCTTCTGTCCTTGACACTGGTAATCTAAATTTCACGTTCAGCTTAATATGAACTTTACGTTCAAAACACTTCATAATTTCCTGTCCTGCATTAGCATAAGCCTTCTACCCCGCCACACTCAGCCCAATATCGTGTTAATATTTGCTTTGATTCCCATGTTTTCTCCCCTAAGCTTAATG
Organism: Ellobius talpinus; assembly: GCA_001685095.1. Lineage (NCBI taxonomy): Eukaryota > Metazoa > Chordata > Mammalia > Rodentia > Cricetidae > Ellobius > Ellobius talpinus. The sequence goes on from LOJH01031982.1 coordinate 21,850, forward strand.
ATCCCATTTCCCCTCCTCACATGTAACTTTTCAATTGACACCTTTGTCTCAATGCAGGGATTTTCAAAAGCCATTACAATTTCAGGATGTACTGGCTGACCCTAGGGTCAAGAATGTCCACGCAGAAGTTAATTCCTATTGAAATACTTATACTGAGGTTAAAGATTGAAAAGAGAGTATCAGTAAGAGCTTTGCGGGGTGAGCATTGCCTGCCTGCTGCTGCCTCTAGTCTTTGCTTGGGGATGATGGGAAAGCAAGTCCTCACAGCAATTCAACAGAGAAAGGACTTGCAAGATGGCCTGAAAGCTGTTTGAGTGGATGGCGGCACTCACGATTCAGTCACTGATGCCACCTGGTAAGCTGTCAAAATAGAATTATGTGAACCACACATGGGCTCGAATTAGCCAATATATTTAACACAGGTCAATTACACACATAGGAGATCCCTGCTTCTCTTCTTCACCTTTCAGTACACACAAGTACTAAGGGTGAGGGCATACATAATTTAAAGTAAGAAATAAACTGGATCACTGTTAATGCTCTGAGTAGCCTTCCCTGGATTTGAATTCCTCAGCTACCAGAACACACACACACACACACACACACACACACACACACGCAAAAAAACAAAACAAAACAAAAAAAACTAAACCAAACCAAACTAAGACAAGACAAAGACATCCAGCCAGGCACGTCCACGTCCATGCCTGTAACCCTAGCACTTGGGAGATCAAGGCAGGACTATCTGGGCTAAACAAAGGCTATGGCCTTTAGGAGTTTTCATTAAAATTGGTGAAGATAAAAGCTGAGGCAGGGCTTCCATTGTTTCCTAGCAAAATGTGTCAATGCAAACATTTTTTTTTTGTGTGTGTGTGTGTATGCATGTGTGCATGCTTTCTTGCGTATGAGCCAGAGATCAACCTTGAGCCACATTTCTCAGGAACCATTCATCTCATATTTTTGAGTCAGAATCCCTCATTGGCTGTAACGTGCCACATAGGGTAGTCTCGCTGGCTGGTGACCCACCAGGATTACGAGCATGCACAATCATGTCTGGCTCTTTTGCATGGGTTCTGGGGACTGAACTCAGGTCTCCACGCTTTCACACTTGCAAACCCTTTCCTGATTGAGCCATCTCCTTAGCCTCCTTAGCCTTGGTTCTTGGCCTTACCCTCCAGAGCCGGTTTACAAACAGACTTACTAGTTCATACTCCAGGCTGACCCAAACTGTCCAGTTTGACATCTCATGAACTTTCTCGCTCTTCTTGTAATCACTTTTTTTTCTGATGCTTCATTTTTTAAATGGTCCCTGAAACCTTCCTAGATGTCCCTTCCCCTATCATAATAGCAAAGAAAGTCTTTACCAGGGCCTACAGGGCTGCCACGTTGCCCAATTTCCTTGTTGTCTGCACAGCATATACCATGAAGTGTACCAGTTGTGCAAAGGGGAGTTTGAATGCAGCTCCTTCCTCATGTGCTCTAAGTCACCAGCTCCAGGCCAGCTGGCCTTCTCATAACACAATGGCCAGTCCCTCCCATCCCTGCCCACTTGCCAAGCACGTCCCATGAGTCACACATGATCACAGCTTCACAGACTCCTCCCCATACTCAAAAGTTACCTTGTATTTTCCCAGCTTGAGAAAGCACATTGCAGCTTTTGAAATTATGGCCTGTTTACCATCATTTTCCCCTACGTTCAGTGTCTAGGAATCTATTTTAACCGTAATAAAAGTTAGACATGAGAAAGTGGGCCTTTTCCTCGGTCTCTTTCTGCCCCCTCTATTCTTCTCCCCTCTCCCCCTCCGCAGAAGATTGCAAACAGGGCCTCCCACTTGTTAAGAGCATATGCTATCAGTAACCTAAACCCCAGCTGCTAGAAATGCAGTCTTAAAGTTAGAAATGAACCAACCAGTCAACTACTTCTTTATGCAAGCCTTCCCCGCTCTTCAAAGGGAAGCGCCAGATGCAAACCATCATATTGCATGATTACAGTCGTTTGCCTCTTTAGGGGATTTGTTCAGCCCTGTGCTATGTGCCGAGGGAGTCATAAACAGAGTCTAGTCATAAGTGAAGGTCTGATTTAGTGAGAAGAAGCAAAACAGATCAGCAAATACATGGCATTTAGTGTTCAGAGAGGGCAATTCAACTGGCTTGGGAGTCCAGAAAGTCTCTTTGGTTGAATATGCCTTAGCTGGAACCTGAGTGATATGGTGGGAAGAAAGTTGGCCGCAAGGGTATCTATCCCCTAACCCCTGCAGTCTGGGGACTCCTTCTGTGACAGCAAGTAAGACCAGAGAGGGTTATGGTTGCTAATTAGCCGATCTTAAAATGAGGTCATTCCACTTCATCTGGGTGGCTCTCATACAAACACAAGTGTCCTTAAAAGAAGAGGACAGAGCAGAAAAGGAGGCAGCTGTGTGATGTGAAGTTCTCATTTCCCTATTTCTGGATTCTCAAAGCCTGGGAAGGGAGGCAGTGTCTGATAGCTGAAAAACTCAAGGAAGTCAGTTCTTTCCAGAACGCCCGATGGGAAGACAGCCAAATTTTGGCCATCAACAGCCATGTTCCACATCTGGACTCCAAAATGGCAAGATGGCAGCCGCGAGAGGGTTAAAGCCATTGGGGCTTTGCTACAGCGGCTTGGAGAAGCACTGGGTTTCCTGACTGGCCTTTGGAAGGAAGGAACAGGGTACCTTAGGACCCTGCCAGCATCAGGCCAGGGACCCCTTACCCAGAGAACATAACTGCCAGGTAGTCCCTATACTCTGGTTTCCTTGAACTCCACTATGAATGCTTGCTTGTGCCTATGACTAGTTTGTTGGTAATGGCCCATCGCAGACAACGACAGGTAAATTGGCCCAGAGTTGTTCTGAGGGCCAAAGCCACTTATGACCCCACAGCTGGCCCTCTGTATCTTACGTGTCTTGGTGTAGAGTAGGTGGAGGAGGCTGAAGCCATGTGCAGGTGATGATTTCAACCTCTAGTGCTTTCTCATCCGAGACCTTGAGCAGAGACGGGGGCAGGACCTGGGACGGTGTCAACTGTTAATGAATGACACTCGCTTTCAAAATTAATAAGCTTTCTAATCCTTAGGAAAATCCACTCAACTGCAGTCTCTAGGATGACTAATTGACAGAACTGGTAAATTAATCAAAAGTGGAAATGAAGATGGAAGAAGGGGGATGGAATTCTATTTTTACCTGGATGCGAGGCTTGTCTGTTCTGTGGTTAATTGCTGCTAAACTTGAATGGGGTAGACGTGTGTGTGTGTGTGTGTGTGTGTGTATGTGTGTGTGTGTGTACTCTGTCTCATGTATCAAGGCTGTTTGGCTTTCCTCCAGATGTGGTGTGTGTCTCTGCGTGTTTGCAATCCTGTCATCAGGAAAAAAAGCCATTCTAATAAAGGGCTTTGTTTCTCTAACCTAACCAAGCTCGCCTACAGTAAACAGTGTTAATTATGCCCCAGATCGATACTGAACCCCCTTTGGAGGCTTTAGGATGAATTGCAGCTGCGGTTATAGTTGATGCTTTTGGACACATTCCATTAGGGGCCTGGGGAAGGAGACACAGGTTTATTAGGGGATCTAGTGGCTTACAGAACCTGGGCTTGGCAATTAAGTTTGTAGATGAGGGATGAGAGTGGATTTCACATCCTTTGCAGAAGCTGATTTAACACTGCAGCCGGAAATGTTTAGGTTAGGACAATGGGCTGATGTGCATAGTATAAATTGCAGACCCATGAAATTATCTTTCTGGATACTGAAAATCAATTGTGCAGTTTCCCCTGCTAAATATGCAGAATAGTATTGACTTCTCTGGGAAGTAGACAGACATGGGTTCGAATCTGGCTCTGGCCCTGGAATCAGGGGCAAGTTTCTTCATCTCTACATCTTATCTGTTAGCCAGGGCACTAATCTTTATGAAAATTAAATAAGACATAGAAGACTCCAAAACAAATTGCTCATCCTTCCGCATGTCTTCCACCTTTGGGGGGAAAAAACTGCTGTTTTGGGTTAAGCATCAAGCTAGGCTGTTTTCTTAATGAGGCTATTCACTAAAACATTTCAGTACTTAAGACCTGCGGTACTATCACCTTTACTTCCTCAACACAAAAAGGCCTGGTGGTCCCTAATCATGGTCTATTCCAGACATATTTACATGCACTCCAGGATTGAAGGCTGAGTAGAAAGTCTGACTTGGTGGCATTGAAGGAAGGAATTCCTATGGCCTTGATTTGGGCTATAGTCTTGCCCTTGTAGAAGGGCCCACTGGGTGGAAAAGGACCACAGATCTCAGGCCTGCTGGTGGAGCCATTTAAGGGAACTGAGGCTGCCAGGTGCTTGGGCTCCTTCCTTGGGACCCTCATGACTACTTGGCTCTCCTGTAGGTCCTGAGAACAAGTCAATCCCTCCCAATGGGGTGGGATGGCTGGAGGCAGGCAGAATGGAGGCAAGCATGCCAGAACCACAGGGGAGCAGAAGTTCACTTGAAGGACCAACCTCATATTTGTGGGTGATGTGGTGTCACATGATTGAGTTCACTCAACAGAAGCACACTACAGCATGCCAGGCAGGACACTCCTCCTTTACTTAACAGTGAAATGCTGCCACAGAACTAAGTCTCATGCTCATTTTATCCAGTCTATCTTTGTTGGCATCACAGAAGCATTCAGTAACATTGGTCCTGGCACCTTTCTGAGGCATTCTCCGTGCTTTGTTTATACACCTTGGCTTCCTCCTACCCCCAGAAACTCATCTCCTACCTTCTTCTCCACACCCCGTTGTTCAGTGTTGATTCATATCCACTGGCCTTGGTCCTGGGCCTCCACTCTTCTCTTCCCATACTGTGTTCCTTTAGTAGAATCATTCTGTCCCACCTCTTGAAGCACCATGAGATGCTTATGACCCCTCCACTTCATCCTTGTAATGTCTTCCTGAGCTTCTAGATCAATGTATCTAATGACCAACAGACTTCTTTCTAATTGGATGGCTCATAGGCACCTATATCTGTAGACAGTTAAAGAGGTAGTCTTAGTCTTTCTACAGCAAGCCCCTTCCCTCTCTGGCCTCCTCATTTTGGTATCTTTCCACTGTACTATCAGCCAAAACAACACACGACTTCACATTCCCCCCTTACATCTGCTTCTCCATTTCAAATCTCCCGGCAAGTCCTGGTAGCCTGACATTCCTAGTGGACCACTCCTATGTTCACTCCTGGGTGGTGGCTATCATTTCTTCTGAGACAATGGAAGGAGTCTCCCACCCGGTTTCCTTGCTCTTAGGCTGACTGCTCCATTTTTGAGAAGTCTTCTAAGGCCATAAACACACTTCAACGTAGCTGTGTTCTGAGTATGTGTGTGTGGTATTCATCTGAACAGGGGCATGTGCATATCTATGCATGCGTGTGAAGCCAGAGGTTAATGATGGGTGTCTTCCTCAAACACTCTCCACTTTATATATCGGGGCAGGATCTCTCAGTGAACCTGGAGCTCATGGAGTCAACCAGTCTAGCTGTCTAGCATGCTCCGGTTTCTCTGTCTGTGCCTTCTGAGGGTTGAGGTTGCAGGCAGGGTGCCATGCTCACCAAACATGTACATGGTACTACTGGGGATCTCAGGTCCAGTTCTCATGCCTGGGTCACACAAACACTTTACCCAGGGAGCTAGCTCCACACCCCAGCCAAGTCTTTCTTCATGCTAAAAATGCACTGGTATGTGCTTTTGTTGTGCCAACATAAAAGATGTTGGGTAAGATGTCAGTGATATAATCTTAGGGGACACTGTCATTGACCCAAATGACCTTATGCAGCACTGGACTGTGTTCATTTCCTGTTAATGGCTCCTTATCTCACTTGGAATGAAATCCATGGATTTTTTCCCAGGCTGCACAAAGTATGGCTTATAGCCCACTTTTTGGCCTTTCCTTCTACACTGCTCTCTTCAGATTCAACACCATCCTCTGATCCTTGGTCTGCTCTTCAAACACAGGTGCTCCTGAGCTAGGCCTGTCACTGTCTCTGGATCCTTCTAATGATTCTGCTGTAGTTCAGAGGTTCACACTACCCCATGGAGCTCTACTCCAGCTAATCTCTGACCCTGTATCATTTCCTATTGCTTGCACCACTGTCTGAAAATACATTGCATGTGTATATTTTGAATGTACTTGTTTCTTTGTCCCGTGGGATGTCACCTACTGGATAGCAAAATCCCGAAGATGTTTGATATGTCTTTGTTGAATTATTGGTTCCTGGTGCTCTAGTGAATTAGAGGAGACACATGGGCTGAATTCAAAGCACACAGCCCATAACGGCCAGTTCAGCTCTTGATCCATGGATCCCCTGTAGCAGGAAGCTGATGCTTTCCCCAGGTGGTCAGGGTAGAAAGAGAACCCAGTCATGGGGCTCTCACATCCCCTACACAGTGTGAGCACACAGCATGGCTCTTATCAAGAGCAATGGGGAAATCGACAGAACAAGAAGCCAGTGAACTTCACAGACCTGAATTAACCCATAGCCCATGTTTGTTTTCTACTCTCTATAATTGTATCATTTTCTCTTCTGATTGAGTAGTGATGCTGGGTACCTCACAGGATGGGCACGAGGATGAAATGGGCTTACACTTGTATATTTGGCTTGCTTCCTGGACATTGTGAAATGTCACAGAAATCAGCTATGGTTATGGTTGATGACATTACTACTTCTTCACTATTGCTACCTATCCTCCTGGTTTCTCTCTTAAAACAAGATGCACATGGTAGGGAAGAGACGGGAAGGGAAGAGAGAGGGAGAAAAGGGGAGAGAGAGGGAGAGAGAGAGAGAACATCTTCATTACAGACCATGCTATGTGTCAGACACTGTTCTGAGGTGATGGGTGTTACTGCATTTAATCCTCCAAGTATCTACAAGGCAAGTACAACCACTAGTCATTATTTTGCAGGTGAGAAAACTGAGGTAGAGAGAGGCAATCTGCTCAATTTGGCCATTGTGTCCTAGACTGGTAGTGGTCACCTTGTCTTTATTGTACTCCTTACCCAGGATATGAGTTCACTCACTGCTGTCTGGAAGGAAAAAGAACCAAACTGTCATGGGCCATGTGTGGAGGGAACACCAGTCTGGATTCCATGCCACCTGGCAGACCTCCTGTGTCTCTGATGGACACTTAGGGGTATAGAGAGTGTTTTTAATTGCAGACCCCATAGTGGAGTTAGGGCACCCTGGGCGCCCCCCCTTTACTTCATGGACTCTCTCTAAATTATACAAGTACAGCTCCAACTGAGGGCAGTCTAGAAAACAGGCCCATATACCATACTACCCAACATCCTTCCCTGCAGCTAGTCTCTTATGGTCTCTGTGCAGTCACGTTCACACTGCTACATTGTAGCTTCACAGCCCCCTAAGTTCATCACAGGCAACTCTGTTGTTCTTGTCTTCAATTGTGTCCACAGGATGCCAGAAAGTCAATTCTCTCTATGGTTTCAATGTATCCCAGTCCCAGTTGTGGGTTTCCCTGACTCTTTTTTCTTTTTAATTAGTATGCAAATTTATATTAATTTTAGATAAATGGTAAAATTATATGTATAACAAAGACTTATCTTAAAACAAAATTCTTAATGATTCTCTATCAACATTTCTGCTTTTCTTCTTTTATGTTGTTAGTACAGTTTGACTTATGAAGGGCTAAACTCAAACTCTACTTATTCTCACTTAAGGATGACTTTTGAGGAAAAAGACTTCTTAGCTCAGAACCTCTGAAACAAATTAAAATCCTCCTTAGAGGAAAACTGCTTCAGAACCATGGAAAGTTCCTAGACTGCATTCTCCCAAAAGCCAGGACCAGGAAGCCTTTCAGTGTACAGTTCTTGTGGTTCTGATCCTGTGGTCCTCCATCTCTGCACTCCTTTTAAAAAGGACTGCACTCTCTGCGCTTACTGTGTGTGAAGTCTGGGTAAGCCTGATGTCCAGGATCTTTTCCTCCCCTTACTGCCTTGAGGGAAAGCAATGGCTTGCAGGAAGGGACACGGCCAGGACAGGAGGCTCCTGGGCCTGCGTATTTATAGAATTCCTATCTCTCCATCCTGTAGGGGCTGAATTCTGCCACCCCCAACTAACACACAGAGGTCCTGTCTTGTCCCCATGCCTCAGAAAATGACTGTCTTTGGAGACCAGGTCTTAAAAGAGGTGATCATATTGACATGACATCCTGTAACCCAAGATGCCACTTATAAAGAAGGGGGATTTTGGAAACAGGCACACAGAAAAGATGATGTATACACACAGGGAGAAGATGGCTCTGTTCAAGTGAAGGAGAGAGGGGTGTGAGGAACCCAGCTAACCTGCCAGCTGACACCTTTCTGGGAACTGAGTCAGGGGCCAGGAAGGTAGCTTGGCTGGTAAAAATGCTTGGAAACCTGTGTTTGACTCCAGAGTCCATATAAAAATGCTGGGTACAGCACCATGTATCTGTCATCCCAGCATTTCTATGAAAACATGAGAGGCCAAGATGGAAGAATTGCCCAGGAGCTTGCAGGACAGCTAGACTCGAGTGCACGGTATGGCAGAAGCCACAGGAGAGACCCTGCCACCCAGGTAGAAGGAAGGAGGGAACTGACTCCTGAAAGCTGTCCACTGACTTTCACCTGAGCGTAAATGAACAGAATAAATAAAGATGTGGCACCTGCATGCCCTCATTCACACACATGCCACACACTAAATCAAATTTAAAAATTGAGCAAAAGATTGTGAGACAGTAACATTTCATTGTCAGTCAGTCAGGGGAACTTTGTTAAAGCATCCTTGTTAAGTGCATAAGCCTTCTCTCCCAGATCTA
>LOJH01031982.1:30767-50271 GCA_001685095.1 Ellobius talpinus
TCCAGATAGGGGAAGAACTTATGCAAAAACCCCAAGGCAGGAAGGGGCTAAAAGTGTTGGTAGTACAGGAAGTGGGCCAGTGCAGTCAGGTTCCCTGGAGCCTAGAGGGTGGAGACAGAGGCAGAAGATGATCCTGTGGAGCAGGACAGGAGCTTGGATTTGAACTCTTTTGGTCTTTAGGCTGGCTTCTATATCACCTGGCTAGTCTCTTCCCCCACTGCCAAGTAGAAAGAGAGAAGCCTGGCCCAGCCCAGCAGAGTGTCATCATCAGCACCCTTTGTTTCAGGCGCCTTAGACTACAAATGCAAACACCTCACTGATGCCAGGAGCAATAGGAAAAAAAATCAGAAAATAGAGAGGGAGAGGACAAATCATCTCTTCCAGCCCCTGCTGAGCATGCAGAGTGAGGGACATATGGAAATTAATATATTCGTCTCTGATAACACGGTTTTCCTCGGTGTTTTGATTAAACGCTGCTGGTTATTAAATACCCTCTTCCTCCGTGCTCAGCTCCGAAAGCCAGTGTTGCTTTTCATTTTGAACTCTGATGAACTGTCGCGCGCTGCTCACACACCTCAGCTGAGCCTCAGCCCGCTGCAGGCTGGCATCGGAGGGGAATGGAGAAAATCGATATGAGATGTCAGGTGGGAGGTCAGAATGCAGGCCTCCCCAGTTGGCAGGCTCTGGGGCCGGTGGCTTTGGAACAAAGGGAGGTGTGCCCTGAAGAAGGTCAGCCTTTTGGTCCAGTCAGGGAAATGAATCTATTTCTTCTTAATTAGATTACCAGGCTGGTGCCTTGCAATGAAGAGCTGGGTCAGGCTGGGGTGGGTAATGGGTGATGAAGGCTTGGAATGTACCCACTAGCTCCTGGGTCTCCCTAGGGACTGCGCTCAGGACTTTGATCTTGTAGGGGTGGCTGGAGGGAGGAGCAGACTCTGGGGGCTCCTGGGCAGGTATCCTGAGAGACTTTCTGCTTCTGTGTACATGGATGATCCTTTCCCATACTCCTCCTACTCCTTGGTCTTTACATTTCAGCTCAGCAACCATTGCCTTGTAAGGTCCCCATGATGCTAGCTGACAGTACAATGTTTTATGCCACTCGGGACACCGGCGATGCTCTAGGTGTTTGTGATCCTCTAACAGAGGCACCCTTCCATGTGCTTCATTTTCTCTGTCAACTTGACTGGTCACAGGTGCTCAGCTGCTTGGTCTGACATTCTGGTGTTTCTGCTAGGGTGTTTTGGGATAAGCTGAACATTTAAATCAATAGACTGAAAAAATATTAATGTGGAGGAGCCTCATCCAGTAAGGTGAAGGCTTGATCAGAAGAAAGAATTGGTCCTCTTGCGAGTGGCAGAGCCTCTCCCCGCCTGGCTGGTTTGGGGTTGCGATGATTACCTGTTGCAGTTGAATTGAGACTCTTGGCTCATCAGCCCGGTGGCATGTGGGATGGAAGACCGTCCCCTCTCCCAGAACTTTAGCTTGCTGGCTGCAGATCTCAGGATTCAGTCTTCATATGTGAGCCAGTTTCCAATAATAAATCTCTTTATGCACACCACCTGCCATTCCCCCTGCTCTGTTAGACCTTCGCTAATACAGCAAGCTCCGAGAGACAGAAGTACTGCTTTTGCTCACCTTAGTGTCTCCAGAGTTGGATGTAGTGCCTGGCATATGGCATATACTTGGTGAATCTGAATAGTGAGTAATGGGGCCTCCTGTACCTGGTAAAAGGGTAGGGGTTCTAAGTATCTTACAGTGACAGGCCTGGGGGCGGGGTTCGGAGGAGGATGGGAACCATTCTGGATGCCATCTATTGCTCTCCTGTCACGATCAGAAAATGCCAGCACTGTCTTATTCAGGTAACAGTGTGGATCTCTCTGCCCACATGCCTTGTGGGGGATGTGGGGCTTAGGAAGATTACCTGAGGTCACATGGGTACCAAGTGCCAGAGTTCAGCTCTCCTCCCCAAGTACTGTTCTAAACCATTCTCATTTAAAAAACCTTCTAAAGCCTTGTCCATTCTCCAGCTTGAGTGCTGGGCTCAGCTGGCCAGTCAGTCCACAGTCTATTCTTCCGCATTCAGGACTCATGTGGGCCTGCCTGACTTTATAGCCCAGGCTGGTTGCTGCCACACTGGCTGTGAGGGCATCACAGCTTCTTGGGCCCCCTCAGGAATATCTGTAGGTCAGGGTCCCTCCTACCTTGTTCCATATTCACTTACCAGAGAGAACCTGTCCCTCCCAGGTAGCTCAGGTTACCCCACACTCAGCAGGTCCCAAACAGAACACAAATGCTTCTTGCCTAATAAGACTTCTGGTAGCCCCCATCCCATATACAATTCATGTCAATCATTGGGTGTGTCTTCCTCCCCCTTTCCCCTAACCCCTAACCCTGCATTTACTCCTACCTCTTCCTTCCTTGCTGCTACTATACCATGGTTCTCAACCTTTGGGTCACAACTCCTTTGGGGGGTTCACATATCAGATATTCTGCATATAAGTTATTTATATTATGATTTATAACAGTAGCAAAATTACAGTTTTAAAGTAGCAATGAAAATAATTTCGTGGTTGGGGGTCAGCACAACATAAGGAACTGTGTTAAGGAGTTGCAGCACTAGGAAGGTTGAGAACCACTGAACCAGCTCTTCCCAGTCTCCTTTGCAGCTTCACTATCTACCCTCACAGTCGCAAGTCTGGCTACCTCTGCTGTCGAGACCGATCTGGAATTCTCTGCTGCTTACCACGCCACCCCATTTCCTTGTCATCGCCCCCCTTTAACAGTCTCTTCAACTGTTTCCCCAGGGCTGTTCTTCCTCCACACAGCAGTGAATGATCTCCAGAGAATTCAGATCAGAGCCCAGTGTTCAGCCCTTGCTGGCAGGGTTTCCTCTGCATCTGTGTGCTTCCCTTTCTCAGGAACATTAAATGTGGGGCTGACTCCCCAGTCAGCCTAACACTTGTGATTTCTTTAGTCCCAGTGTTAAATGAGATGGAACCCTTCCAGGGCCCCCCTCCTTCCACATGTCAGAGGCCAGGGCACCTCTCCCCCAGGGCCCTTGTGCTGGGTACTCACACTTGGTGTGCCTGTCACACAGGGCGGATGCCCGCATGTCACACAGCCGAATTGTCCCCTTGCTGCTGCTGTATACAAAGGTGTTGCAGTGATGGGGGTGGAACTCGGCTGCCGTGATCACCTCTGTGAGCTCCTCCATGTTGGCTGGCTTGATGTCCACGATATCTGGCACAGATGAGTAAAGGAAGGACAAGGAGAAGCCGGGAGAGCCTGGGGCATGAGTGGCCCTTGCTGTGAGCGCTATTGGGGCATTTACTGCATATAGGGGCATCTCACTGGGAGGTCATTAGCAGAAAAGCAGGCAGCAGTCATTTCTGGCAGATGAGGCTCAGGGACTTTAAGGGATGGGGGCTACCCCGTAGTCAGTGGTAGCATTAGAGCTTAGGTCTAAGCTGGGTGTGGTGGCCCATGACTCTAATAACTGAACTCAGGAAGCTGCAGCAAGAGGATTCCTGTGAGTTCCAGTCTAGCCTGGGCCACACTGTGAAACCCTGTGTCAATGAACTCAAGTTTCCTGACTCCTCGATTCTATTTCATCTTCTGTGACATGTAGAGGATGAACTCACACTTGGCCGGGAGATCACTTGAGAGTGTTTCCCACTCTATAGCAAAAAATCCAGCCAGTCCCACTGTAGCCAAACTATTGATTTTGAACTCTTCCTGGGATCTCTAGGCTGGTAAATGATATCTGCAACAGGCTGCAAATCCTTTTCCGTGAACTATCCATAAAGCCATAGCAGCTGCCACTCAGTGAGGGGTCATTAAAGAGTCTCTCAGGATGCATATCCCGAACTTTGTCTCATTTAATCCTTACAACAATATTATGAAGAGCACTTTTTACACCCATTTTCAGGGCTGGAAGTGGAGGCTATGTGAGCATTCAAGAGGTTTCCACAAGAGACATGGTTAATGGACTGAGGAGAGAGCTACTCAGCTGGTGAAGGTGCTTGCTGCTAAGCCTGCTTGAGCTGAGTTTGATCTCTGGGACCCATGGGCAGAAGGAGACAATTAGCTTCTACAAACTGTATTCTAACTTCCACAGGCAGGTTGAGAAACACGTTCACTACTCACCTACACACACACTATATCTATCATCTCTCTCTCTCTCATCTATCTATCTATCTATCTATCTATCTATCTATCTATCNTACATACATACATACATACATACATATATATCCAGGTGCAAAGCCTGGGAGATTTTATAATTGCCTTTTAGTCTCCATAAGCTGTAATTTGCTAGAGCTGGGGTTTTGGGTGGGAGCTTACGTGTCAGAAAGAAATCATCTATGTGGAGTGAGGGTTTGGGATAATGTGGGATATACTCAGTTTTGGCCTCCAGGTTCCCACCTCCCCACTCCCCGGTATATCCCTTTGTAATATATATATATCAATCACATATACATATATATGCACACACGTACACACATGCATATGTATGTGTCTATTTGAGGCTATATCCTTGTATATCAGAATGAAATATTTAGCTTATGTTTATAAAGGTAATTCAGTGGAGATAAAAACAAATTCTTTCCGAAGGATGTATAGCAGAAGTGAAGGAATGTGTTTGCATATGCTCTGCCATATCCTGGCTGGAGCTGAGGTTCTGTCTGGGGACCAGCTATACCTTGTCATGTGGATATTGGGGTGCAGCAGAGCTGAGCAAGGGACCTGCATTCCACTGACTCTACTACTCACGGGCTGACTTTTTCATGTTTACCCCATAACCAATTTTTTTCAGACTTATCATGCTTTTCTTTAGATTCCCCACTTTTCATCTCAGCTAAGAAGTAAGCCAATATTCATGAAGGGACGGGTTTAATCATCTACATGAAAATGAACACACCGTGATTAAAATGAAAATGTGTGGGCCAGGAATCTTTGTGTCATGCTTTGGGAAAAAGAAACCACACTGCACGAACAAACAGTAGCTTGACACAGGCTATCCTAGAGATGCTTCTGCCTAAGCAAGCAACACAGCTCCCTCTTTGGCATGGAGACAGGCACAAACATGCAATAAGCTAGTATTTTGAGCCCTAGTAGCACCAATTAGGTAGCCATGTACAAACCAACGTAGACATGTACTAGCAAACAGCACCTAGGTTCCTGCTACATCTGTTGCCACATGGGATTTGTTTCAATGGCTTTGTACAGGGTTGTGTCTCTTGCTATTTGATTTCTCTTAGGCATCCCATTGCATTCTTTCTAAAGTTAGTATGAGCCTGTGCTAACATCACCTTTTTGGCACATTTTCATCTACCAAAACCGGTGCAAAGATTACTTGGTTCAGCAGGGCATGTGCAATCCTGGATTAACAAAACACTACCTTCTCAATTAAGCCTCTGTGTTTGAGACACACACCTGGAGCACCCAAACAGTTTGGGAGGGTCTGCAGGCTGCAGCTCTGATGTGCTTTCTGGCTGCTATGCTGCGTCTTGGGCTTGGCGTCGTTGGATAGGATAAGCAGAGAGGTTCCTGTTCAGTCGCTCCCTACCCCATGGTGCCAGCAAGCATGTTTTCCTTCTTCCAAAGTAAGGAGGGAAAAATCTGGTGTCAGCTTTCCCAGCCTCTATAAGTATAGCTCAGTAAACAAGCTGCACTGGGAGGGATTTTCACTGCGTGGGAGACGGAGGTGCTACAGCCACAGTTATTTTTTTCTACTTAAAAATAAAGTCCCAAAGTCAGAAGATGAGAAAACAAAGTCCCAAAGCACATCTGCGCCTCCAGGAGCATCCTGCCACCAACAAGGACATCTTCCTGGAGCAGAGTCCAGCTGATCTGCCTCTGTCCACTGTTTCCAGATCTGTCCTGCCTCCCACCCACCCTTCATCTGAAGCCACTTGATTTGTCTCCAAGGTCTGAGTCTCCCTTCTGATACAGTGCTTGGGTTTGACTCAGGTTTGGTCAAGGGAAGAAGTCATGATTCTATTCCTTTTTAGCACAACTGTGGCTGCTGTCTACCAAGTGCTGAGCTTGCCTGGACTAAGCCTCTTATGGTCTCGTTTGTCCTTCATTCCAGGCAGACAAAGTCAGTGCCATTAAGAATCCTAATTTACAGCTGACAAAATGGAGGAAATAAATTTTTCTTTCTAATCAGAACAACTTTTTGTTTTTTAAATCTGTTCTTTCCCGTTTTTATCCATGTATTTATTACATTCTGGTGACTTTGACCCCATCCTCCTTTGTCTCCCTCCGGCTCCTATCAACCTCTCATCTTCATTTTTTTTTTGGAGATAGAGTTTCTCTGTGTAGCTTTGGTGATCCTGGAACTTGCTCTGTAGACCAGGCTGGCCTTGAACTCAGAGATCCGCCTGCCTCTGCCTCCCCAGTGCTGGGATTATAGAGGTGCACCACCACTGCCCACCCTTCATCCTTTCTTTATGTTCCTTTTCCATATTCATATGCTTTTGTTTTTTGTTTATTTTTTTGAGACCCAATGAGCTTACCTGGAATCATCTGTGTGACTGTGGCTTTACATTGTTTATTTTGAGTGTGCCAACGTGTGCAAAGGACATTGGTGCAGTTGGTTTTTTCCCTTCCACTGCATGGATCCTGGGGATTAAACTGGGGTCATTAGTCTTGGTGGCAAGAGATTTGCTGAGACATTTTTCTGACCTCTGAGATAAATTTCTTAGGGTAGGATATGGGGTAGAGCTGGGATTTGCACTCAGGCTTATGCAAGGATTCTTTACATGAAGCCACACAGTGTCCTGGGAAGAATGGCCCCACAGAGCCAGTTTCCCTGAGTTTGTTTGGCTCTAGAGGAACCATGAGTAGCTTCTGAGAGAGAGAGAGAGAGAGAGAGAGAGAGAGAGAGAGATATGGTGATCTACCTCCTTTGAATTATGTCCCTGAAAACTTACCAACTACATTTCCAGGATGGTATTTTCCAGAACCAGAATTTTTATGTCCTATGATATAACTGATTGGCTTGAACTAGATGTTGGGAGAAAAATCTGACAAGGGCTTTCTTGTCCTATTTTCTAAGGGAGGACTTTGCTGAATTCTAGAAACATGTGAGAGAGTCTGGCTGGCAAAATTTGATGTCTTCTGAGGAAGACAGGAGGAAACTCACACCAATGCCCAGAAACCCAGGCCATTTCTCTCTCAGGTTCCAAAGGGAGATGTGTGGCTTCAGCTTACAAGCTTCCCCCTTCATATTGGGAAGGAGAGAGAAAGGCGCTAAGCAATGCGAGGTGTCCTGTATTACTGGAAAGTGGAATGATGTATTTTGACAGTCAATTTTCTCCATCTGATCCTTTTGAGCACTCTATCTAAATTATTTCCCTGTTGTTCCAAAGAACTAAACAGCAAAACATATCACTGAGCGCGTGCCTAATGTACAACCCAGACAGCCAACAGATTGCCATTAAATTAACCCTGGGGCCTGACAGGTCTGTTCTTTTTGACCCCAACTGCTTGGGGGTATTCCTTATTAATGCTAAACCCAGGCAAATTACCTCTACTAATAAAAGGGGTTAATATGGCTCTGGGGGGGGTGGGGACTCTGGAGACAGCTCTGAGGATGAGATGGGGCATAGCCAGCCTAGCAGCTGAGCTCCTTGCTTGCAAGGCAGAAGGCAGGAAGGTGAGGGCACTACTGTGCCAGGCAGTTGCCTAAGGCATCATTGGAAGTAATAACTGAAGACATCGGGAGGTCACCCCTTCAGGGATTTGCTTTGAACAAATAAGCAGTCTAAGCCATAAATTTCAGCAGCAGTAGGATGAGGGGGCGGATGGGATCAGGACTGGGTGGCGAAGGGAGTGGGGAGCCTTTCACTCACTTACATCATCCACGTTCGGAAGACCCAAGCTCTCTATACCTGTCATTCCCCTGCCTCCCGTCAATGGCAACATTATGAAAGATTGACAGCAACCTAAATAAATATACAGAATCACATGATAAGGTGAACTTCAAGAAACCTGCAATTAAATTATTTTTGCAGTGAAATGTACAAGTATGTAAAAAAAATCCCCACTGTATACAAAATTCTACTCTAGGAACCTAATGCCATTTAAGCCTAGACCTGAAAGGGATGATCTTCAAGGCAGGAGGGACATGGAGCTGCTTGTGGTGATGACATCTGTGAGGGGTTTGTCTTTTTATATCCATCCCATTCTCCCATTTCATTCAATGAAATGGTAAGATTTTAGAGTATAATAATATTTAAGACAGATTTTATGCTGATCAGGTTAGGAAGATTGGATATAAAATATATACTACAGTCTGGTCAT
Organism: Ellobius talpinus; assembly: GCA_001685095.1. Lineage (NCBI taxonomy): Eukaryota > Metazoa > Chordata > Mammalia > Rodentia > Cricetidae > Ellobius > Ellobius talpinus. The sequence goes on from LOJH01031982.1 coordinate 39,078, forward strand.
TAAGAAAATATGATGAAGAAGAGCATAGAAACTAGCCAGGAAACCCGGCCATGTCTTGCAGAGAGAACAGGTCCCAAAGTCAGAGAGAGGGTCACCTGTGAGCAACTGGAGTCCACTCATCTACTTTATTCCATGGCATTCCTGAGAATGAACAATGTGCTGGTGATCTGTTGGGTATGGTGGATAGGCTGGTGATCTGATGGGTACGGTGGATAGGCTGGTGATCTGTTGGGTACGGTGGATAGGCTGGTGATCTGATGGGTACGGTGGATAGGCTGGTGATCTGATGGGTACGGTGGATAGGCTGGTGACCAAAGCAGGAACAACCCCCACCTACAGGGTCTATAATAAGGGGACTGTGGCTGACAGACAAGGTAAATGAGTTACCTTAGGCAGTGCTCACTGGAAAACAGAAAGAGAGGGAGGGCCGCTCTTTATCATTCTCTTTTTCTCTCTCTGTGTCTGTGTGAGTGTGTGTGTTTGTGTGTGTGTTTGTGTGTGTGTGTCTGTGTGTGTGTGTGTGTGTGTGTGTGTGGTGGGGAGTCAGAGGTGGGGTATTCCAGGCTGAATAGAAGAAAGGTTCCTAACAAATCAAGACTTTGAATATCTTAGTTTTTTCCCCTGCTACCTTCCCCCCCCTTAACCAATACAGCTGAATTAGCTGGCATTCTCACAACTGAGAGGCAAATCAGTGGTGAGGTTATTGGTTATTTTATTTCATTTTCCAAGACCTCTACCATGACTGTGTCCTATTAAACCAAGAAAACAACCTTTGCTTAGAGTCTTCCCTGAGAGCTGAAGACAGGCCCCGAGCTCTGGGGGTAGAATTCAAGAAAATACTGATAAATACCGTGTTTGGAACAAATGTGGCTGGGAGACCATTTTCATTCCTTTTGTTTAACTGAGAGAACTTTAGAAAGTCACTTTATCTCTCTGGGGTTCAATTTATTTGCCTTCAAATGAATAGAATCCTATTAACAACCTCTAAGGATTTTAATTATTAGAAGAGATAATGGAGAGAAATTATTTAAATCATTTTTATATTGGACAGAATCCTGTTTTCTAAAGGAAGTACATGTATCCATGAAAACCATTTGCAGGCAGCGTCTTGGGGTCAAAGTGGTTGTCCACACATGCCTCTGTCCCATTGCACTGATTATTCTGATACTGACAACTATTTTCCTCAAGTCCTGGATAAACCAGGTGGGAACGAGAAAGTTGAGGAAGATCCTTGCAGAATCATTACACACATATAGGACATGCTACATTTACTGGTTGAGGTTACTGGATTTTCAAAGCAGCTGAGGCTGCCTACATGTTATAGAAAGTCTTCATTTCTGAAGTGGGGAAATAGTTGAATGTTGGCTTTGAACTCTGAGCCTATTACAGTTGAACCCCCTTTTAGGGGACACATGTTATCATGCGATCTTTGCTTTTTTTAAGATTCAAATTTGAAGCAATGGTCACAAAGTGCCTTATTTTGTCAGCTAAAATCACTGGTAAGGCATTGGTGATTTCTGAAGTAGGCTTCAGGGAGTAGACATCCTTTAGGAGCTTAAAAAAAACCAATGTATCCATGGAGTATTTACCAAGTGCCAGGTTCAGGTTGAGGGGATGACAGAGATGTATGATGTCATAGTAAGTCTACAGGCTGCTTCACAAGACATTTGATGCAACACCCTTTATGACTGGGAGAGCCCCACACCATAGAGTCTTCTACATACATGTCAATAAGCCCAGAATCGTGTTTAAAAAAATTCATAATCCAAGATTCTGTTCAGGCATTGTTTCCATCATGAAACAATGTCCAGCTGCTGGGACTCTTCCTATCTATGCATCCTGGAGGAGACATGCCACATAGTATGTGTTTGGTTCATTGGTATGGTTGAATATAGATTTTATTGTATCAGATGACTTGGAGACAGGTTGATAAAATTTTAAACCTCAGATCTGATTAGTTATAGAATCTCAGATGATCTTGAACATAGAAACCCATGCATACAGAGGAAAAGTTTCTGGGTATGGTAGCATATACCAGTAATCATGGCTTCCAGGAGGCCAAGTCATTGAAAGACTGAGTGCCAGGCCAGCCTGGGCTATGCAGTGAGACCCTGTATCAGTAAACTAAAATAAAGAAAGATGAAGGAACTCCAAGAGATGGCATGTATCTGTAACACACTTGGTGTTTTGTATAGGCTCAAAACCCCTTAGACTTGTCTTCCCTCAAAGGCTGTGTGTGTGTGTGTATGTGTGTGTGTGTGTCTTTCTGTCTAACACTTACTTTGATGGTGTTGTTAAATTGACCTTGGGATTCCCCTTCTCCTGTTTCGTTAAATTGACCTTGGGATTCCCCTTCTCCTGTTTCAGATTAGTCTCAGTTATAAGGAATATTCTTTTTAGAAAGTTGGAAGACAAAAGGAAGAAAGTGATGTGCACAGGCCTAGTCATTCACCAACTTACTCCACCTCAGTATAGCCATGAAGGGATTTTGTAGATAAAACTGAAGACCCCATAATCAGTTGAATCTAAGTTAATAAGAAAGGAGACTATGTAATGTGGGTTTGTCTGGAAGGCATTTATTTACTTATTTTGAGAGAGGGTTTTTCTATGTAGCCCTGGCTATCCTTGAACTCATTTTGTAGATAAGAATGGTCTCAAACTCAGAGATCTTCCCGCCTCTGCCTCCCAAGTACTGTCTTAAAGGTGTGCATCCCATGCATGGCCCAGCTGAAAGACATTGAATAGTGAGCTCAGGGTAGCAAAGTTCTGGGTTTGAGCCTAACCCTGCATGGACTAGGAGTGTTGGCACAGGGAGGTAAAGGTGGGAAGATCAGAAACTCAAGATCAACTTTTGCTGCAGAGCAAGTTTGAGGCAAGCCTCAGCTAAGGGCGGTCCACTAAGAGAAACCTCAGACCTTCCTTGAGAGCTAGCAGGTCTTCCATTTCTGTTGAACACTCCCCAGTCTTCCCTCCTGATGGCTGCCTGTGGACCACCTTCTGCTCATGCCTTCAGAGTTCCACCTGCTTGTGGTTTTCCATCCCTGACTCTGTATCTTAAACATGGATAGCACTTGCCTGGCCAACCTTACACCTACAAGGACAACACACTGGCAAAGGCCCATCACTAGTATCTTAACCACTCCTTCCCAGTACTCATCTTTTTTTCTGCATTCACCCCAGTTCTGTTCATCCCAGTTCTCCAAGTGAACTCTATCCCATTCACCTACCAGAATACAGGCCATGATATAGGGGATGGAGCTGGACTCTTCATGTCATCTCAGTTTGCTTAGCAAGTGCTCAGCAATGCTTATGGCATTTACGTGACTCATTTTTGTAACTTGGGGGTCTCTTCTAAGCTTCTTTACGTTTTCAAGAGCAGAAAGCCCATGGTAGTCACTAAGGGTCAATGGATCAAGTCACCAAGCTGGTGGAGTGTGAATTCTATAACCTTTGGTTGCCTTAGGAGAGGAAAGTACAAGAAAGCATAGCAGAAAGAAAAGTAGGTTGAGAATATGATCTCCAGAATAATAGCTGCCACACATGGAACCTTCACCCTACACTAGGTAATTCATAGGATTGTTCAAACAACCTTCACAATGACCTACTGAGACAGGTATTTTATTATTTCTATTAATTGATGACAGACTTGAGGGATGGAGAGATCTCAAATGACAAATCAAGATTATGCACATTTGGGAAACAGTTCTGGGTTCAGGTCTAATGCATCTGACACCTCAGTCTTCAGTCCTGAGTCAGGTTGGGAGCACACACCTGTAACCCCAGAATTTCAGGAGGCTGATGCAGGAGGATCTATGAAGTAGGACCCCATCTCAAACAGATAAAAAGTGAAGACACAGTTCAATGGCTAGCTACCACCCTGCTCTGTGGGACCTAAACAGTCCAAAAGAGGCATGCATGGCCCAACTCCTGTTGTCTGTCCCAACTATAAGAGGCCCAAGAGGTATACCTCCAGAGGAGAGAGACTAGGTACCATAGAGGTAGCCTCTGAAATTGGGGCTTAGTGTCTACACAAATAAGGCAACTGGCTTGGGGAAACCTTCCAGGGAGGTTTTCAACATGAGGGTGGGTGCTGCCTCAGCACAAGCAGGCTATGTGCCTGGCTTTTCATCAGAGAGATGCTCTTCAGGACCAGGGATACAGTTCAGTGGTGAAACATTTACCTAGCATGCATGAAGCTTGATCCCAGCACCAGAAAAGGGGAGGTGTGATCTCATTTTATGTAAAATGCCAGCCTAAAATTAATTTGTGCCTTTGCTTGGTGTGGGACAATGGTCTGTATCCTGTCAATTATATTTTAAATAAATGCTGATTGGCCAGTAGCCAGGCAGGAAGTATAGGCTGGGTGACCAGGCAGGAAGTAGAGGTGGGGCAACGAGAATTCTAGGAAGAGGAAAGTTTCTTCTGCAGTCGTGACCCAGCCACAGAAGAAGCAAGATGTGACTGCCTCGCCGAAAAAGGTACCAAGCCGCGTGGCTAACATAGACAAGAATAATGGGCTAATATAAGTTATAAGAGTTAATAANGCCAGTAGCCAGGCAGGAAGTATAGGCTGGGTGACCAGGCAGGAAGTAGAGGTGGGGCAACGAGAATTCTAGGAAGAGGAAAGTTTCTTCTGCAGTCGTGACCCAGCCACAGAAGAAGCAAGATGTGACTGCCTCGCCGAAAAAGGTACCAAGCCGCGTGGCTAACATAGACAAGAATAATGGGCTAATATAAGTTATAAGAGTTAATAAGAAACCTGAGCTAATGGGACAATCAGTTTATAACTAATGTAGACCTCTGTGAGATTTCTTTGGGACTTAACAACTGCTGGAACTGGGCAGCACAGAAACCTCAGACAACATTTGCTCCCATAGTGGGATGAAAGACATCTTAAGAAACAGGGAGTTGCTGTATCTGGCTTCCATGTCCTCCCCCAGGCTTGTGTAGCCCTGACCCTTTAATCTAAAAGGGAGACAACTGTCTACGATGTGACTAAGTGTTGTACTAGAAGCTAGAAATCACAGAGTTGAGGCTTTGTGAATCCTGGATGGGGCAAGGTGACAAACAAAGCTACCTCATGAAGATGCTAAGATCAAATAAAAATATACAGGTTTTTTTTCTTTCCGAGGCATCCAAAGACTCAACTTACACAAGGAGTAGCCTTGCCTAAGCGTTCCAGTCTATGTCCAGGGATGGCCATCTGCTTAGAATTCCTCCTGCCACAGGGACATTGGTGTGCACTAGGCAAATATCTCCACACCTCCTTGCCCAAGTTAGCTTATAGTCTCTCTCTGAATATCTCAATTCAACAATCAGTTCCTCAGCAAAGCCCCCTTTATTTTCTAGTCCAAAACCAGTTTTTAAAAAATGTATTAGAAGAATTAAATTCTCTTCTCTTAAAGAGCTTGTCTCAGTTCACAATGAAACACACAATGGTGTTATTATTTGTATCATGCCATTCTGAAAATTCATTTTTGTTTCTTTTTCTCTTTTCTTTTGTCAGGTTTAGTGCAGTACCTGGCCCCCAGTGTTTGCAATTTTACAAGATAAAACTCATTGGCTGATCAATTCTTAGCTCCCCGGACCAACAAAGAGTTCAAAGGATTCTGGGTATAACATGCTTTTCAAAAAGAAATAGTAGCATATGTGTTATGTATTGGGAATGAGTGTTCAGCATACATGTGTGTGTGTGTGTGTGTGTGTGTGTGTGTGTGTGTCTAGGATGCATGTATGTGTGTGTCCAGGGTACAAGCCTATGTGTAAACATGGAGCCAGAAAAGGTTATTGGCTGTCCAGGTTTATCATTTTCTTCTGTGTTCTCTTGAGACAAGTTCTCACACTGAACCTGAAGCTCCCTATTTTGGCTAGGATAGTTGGTCAGTGAGCCCCTGAGATCTGCCTGTCTCTGTCACCCCCAAACCCCCAGGGTTGGGGTTATAGTCATGAGCAATTTTTAAGCTGGGGATTCAAACTCAGGTCCTCAAGTGTTCTTATCCACTGAACCATCTCCCCGTTCCCAAATAGGCAATGTGTTAAGAGCAAACTTCGCTTATTAAAACTCAGGGCCACCTCTTGCTCTAGAAAATTGCTAACCTAGAAATGGGGTCCTGACACATCAAGATCACTTTGTTCACTTTAAGAAAGGATCCATTATTTGGGATGGCCTGGGTGCCTGTGGATGGAGAGGGCTTGTGGTCAGGTATCCAAAGGTTTAGGATGGGCATGCTCTTACCTGGTGCTAAATGTGAGGTCCTAGACCTCAGTTACTCCAAAAATGGATGCTGATTAGATTATAAGGAGCAACATTTGATAAATATCACCCAAGTATAGAGCCAAAGGAAGAATGTAGAATTGAGAGCGATCTAGACAATGACAGAGCAGAAATCATTGGTCATCTTCTCTAGTGTTTATTTTTTATCTCTTCAACAAGAAATATAACTTTTATCAGACTTTGTTATACTGATCTGTTGTGGGATATTTGATAACACTGTGAAACCCTGAGAATTTGTTGATAAAATCAATCTTGGCCCAGGGGGTGGAGTCAGTGACTACTTGATAAGAATTAGCCACAGAGAGTACAGAGGATCCAGGAAGATGGATAGAGAGACACACAGGAAGGAGTAGGGAGGGCCTTAGAGATTTATAGTGTTTTTGTTTGGGATGACTGGAGAGACGCTCATTCTCTCTGAAATGTGAAAAGGATGGTCAGCTGGTTGCTTCTCTGCCTCTCCGAGCTACCAGGTTTCCACCCCAATATCTGACTCCTGAGTCTTTACTGGTAAACGGAACTATAGAGACTTAGTTAAAAACTACACTTGGTGGCAGCAGCAGAGTCAGTGCCAGCAGGAACAGAACTCCTGCTGTGGCCTGATTAACAGAGCACTGACCGTGGGGCAGCAGGCCCTATGGACAGTAGTTAAAATATCATTAGATTCAGGAGTAGCCACTAAGTCAATGGAAAATCAAGATGATTGTTTACTCAGTAAGGCATTTCTCGAAGCATGTGTGTGTGTGTGTGTGTGTGTGTGTGTTGTGTGTGTGTGTAAGGGGGGGGGAGTCAGTTTCGCCATCTCACAGACCTTTGGTAGCATTCTTCCCTGCGGAGGATGAAGTAGAGAATGGTAGTCTGGGTAAATAAAAGGCATGTTGTGAGAAGGTTCACAGTCAGAAAGGAGTGGGCCTGGGTGAGAGCTCTGTTCTTGTCAGACTCTAAATCCTGTGTTGTGAGCTATGACATCAGTGCTGTGCTTGCGTGTCCCCAGACAGACTTCCTTGCTACTTGTCTTACTGAGTTAATTGTGGATGTATACTGTGTGATTTAAGTGGAATTTTTAGCATCTGTAACCTCATAGAATGCGAGTTTTCTACCTCTACTGTTATGAAAACAGTCCACGTATTTCTACGAAGTATCTTGCCTGCCACCCAGGCATCCCAAGCCATGCTCCTGCCTCTGGTTGATAAAAGGCATAATAGAAGAAGGTGCTAAACAGGAGGTATTTAAGACAAGGGTTGTTCTTGATACTTTTCTGAGGATGTTGTGGAAGATGGCCGCTGCCTGCTCCAGAGGTAGCTACACTTCAGTGCTGAGTGGCAAAAGGGCCCTGGTTTGCACACCTTCCTGCCCAGGGGCAGTCTGGCTGAAAGGCAGTATATAGATATCAGTTATCATCACCCACATGATGACAGTGATTATTTTACATATGGCAGTGTTAAGGGTGAGCGCCAAAGTCTCATTTGTATGCCAACATCTGGCAGGCTGTCACACATCTGCAGAAGAGAACCTAAATGGCACTATTAATATGTCCCCTTTGCATTTTCCCCAAGGCATCTGTCTCCCCAAATGCCTGAGAAAGTTCCTTTCCCTCTTGAAAGCCTGGAGGCAAAATTCAGAAAACATGCCACCTAGGCTGGGGAAGCATAAGCTCAGAGTGACAGCTGGCTGAGCCCAGGCAGATTCCTGATTCTCGGAATAGATGTGAGGAGGGAAAGGCGACCGCCATCTACATTCATTCTATCAGCAGCTGCTCTGCCAGGAAAAATCTGCACTCAGAGGCAGCTATTCTCCGGCCCAAACAGTGTGTCATGTCTGTTCTGGGATCAATGAGAGCTAGCCAGTCATGGTCCCAAAGACCAGTTCTCAGTGTCTCCAGATGTATCTCAGTGCCAGAACCTGGTTAAGGACACCTTTCCTAAGAACTTTCAGGGACTATAGGATGTCTCTGTGGTAGTGGCTAATGAGCTGTGTACCCTTGCACAAATATCCTTTCCACGTATGTGTGTGAGTTGCATCCCTGCGTGTGGCTGTTGCTCTTCAGAGGACCCCCACACCTCAAAACGACAGGATCTCCTCCAGGCCTATAACTTACCAATAGGCTAGGAAGGCTGGAGAGTGAGTGGACCTCCGCCTCTCTAGTGTTGCTATTATAAAAATGTGCTGTCATATCTCGTTTCTTTTTCCTGAGTTCTGGGGATCAAACTCAGGTTCTCCTGATTACTGAGCAAGCCTTTACCAATGAACCCATTCCCTCAGCTCGGCTTTAACACTTTGCAAGTTAAATTTCCAAGCTAGGCTTCATAGTGAAGAGTCTCCAATAGGTCCACTCTGACCACTGACTACTCTCGCTGTGTGCAGTAGCTTTCAGGTACAGAATGCTGAATCCATTGGAATACAGCAATGGGCCATTCGGGGCTCCTGTTCTCATGAAAACGACATTCTCATGGGGGTAAACTAAAAAACGCATACACTAAAACATTTCAAGTTCCGGTGAGCACGAGAAGACAGCAAGAATACAGCTGCTGGCAGCCACTTGGAAACTAGTGGGAGAGTCTCTGTAGAGATGGTAGATTCGATTGAGGCTGGAATCAGGAACTCTGGGGACACATTTCCAGATAGAGGGGACAGCAGGTGCAGAAAGAGGAAGAGCAAAGCTTAGCTGGGAATAGAAACATGGTTCTCTGGTTGAAGCAGAGTGGGTGAGGCAAGAGTGACATGACAGGTGTCAGAGGGAGTCAGGCCCAGATGGTGTGGAATCTTCTAGACCCTGGGAAACAACTTAGAGTTTTCAGTTCACTGGAAAGTTACTGGAGTGTTAGGTGCACAGTCAGGATGTCGTGTGGGTCACACAGTAACTGATAGGCATGGCATGTGTACTGAAGGAGAGGAATCAGGCACCCATAGGGGAAAGAGACAACGGTGGCCCATGTCACTGAGTGCAGGTAGGAGTGGGGATGGAGGCATCTCAGCTGTCCAAGGTTCACTGGGGACAGCTCGTGGATAGGTGGGGCTGGGACAGCAGAAGCTAGCAACTGAAGGGCAGAATCAAGGTTGACTGGGAGCCAGAACTCAACTCCCTGAGGGCTGAGAGCATGAACTGAGTTGGGAACTAGAGCTAAGAGTCAGGCTTTAGGATGGACTGGACGGGCACACCCTAGACCAGTGGCTCTCAACCTTCCTAATGCTGGGATGCTTTAATACAGTTCCTCATGTCGTGGTGACCCTTAAACCATAAAATCATTTTCATTGTTACTTTATAACTGTAATTTTGCTACTGTTATGAATAGTGTAAATAGCTGAGTTTTCTGATGGTCCTGGGGGTTGTGACCCACAGGTTGAGATCAGCTTTTATCACTAAATACAAGATGAATATAATGTTGTCAAACACTGGCCTTACACAGACACTCAGGAATCATTTTGACTTTTCCCAGTTTGAGTTAAGTGGAAGATAATAACGCTTATAGTTTTTGTTTTGTTTTAGGTGCTGGGATCAATCCTGGTGTCTTGGACCTATATCCTCAGTTGCATTAAGACCGTCATGTCAAGCTGCTTTGGGGCCATTATTCACTGTGTAAAGAAATGATTTTAAGTTACATTTCAGAGCTAGTGCTGCTGCTGTGCCCACAATTTAAGATTTTCCTTCAAAGTTGCCAGGCATTTCCATTTTGACGTTTTTTCCCTTACCTCTTTCTCCCCTGCCCACTCCTACCTGGATACCCTTGAGTCAGACCAATGGGCTATTGGCTTAGAAGGAAAGGATACTAAAACTCTGATTGGTTATCTCAAAGTTCCATAGATTAATCCTCAGGTCATCAGCAGACATGTAGGTCTCGTAGTCGCTGTTGACGGATATGGAGTTGATGTGGTATGTGTGCGCATTGGCAAACACTCTTCGTGGGGTGGCCTCCACCATCAGGTCCATGGGTCTCAGGACAGGCACCTAGGTTATGAGAGAGGCACAGGGCTCAGGACAGAAGTCTTTTTTTTGGTAGGAAATGGGTCATGCTGTGCCCTTACCACCACACAGTAAGTCACATCCCTGAAGCCAAGAGTGACAGAAGCCAGCTGCCATTTGCGCCACATTCTGGGCCTTGCAGATGTTGACATCTGGCACTGGGGGATAGGGGATGGTGACATCACATCTTTATACACTTGAAACACTTCCCCAGACCCCTTCAGGGGGACTTGGATCCCATTGTGAGAACATAGTCTTCTAAGTTCTCACTCCCAGTCTGTTTCCCTTTTTTTTTTTAAATTTAAACTTTTTATTTTTTGAAATTTTTATATATGAGTGCTGTGTTTACATCATTTCTACCTGCCCCGCCCCGTCTTCACTTTGTCTCAAATTCATGACCTCTTCTTTGGCTATTATTGCTACACACACACACACACACACATACACACACACACACACACATTTACACACATACACCCAACCTTCTGAGTCCATTTAGTGTTGGAAGTATGTACGTTCTTTCTTATTTTAAACAGGAAATCCATTCAGGAAGGAGGTTGTGGGAAAAATCTTAGGAATCTGTCATTTAGCTTCAACCTCCATTCATCTTTCTTGTGCTTTTACATCTTGCCACTAGTGGCCTGGGTTCCCTCCTAGTTTTACTCTTAACCTTTACGGGACACTTATAGGAAAGCCTTCCACCACCCAAATGAGCCGTTAGTATATGAGTGCTTGGTGCATCCTGGTTGGCCTGGGAGCATCTTTGTTTACACCTATTGTCCACGCGTATGAATTAGGTAGTGTCATATTCAAACTGGCCCCCATTTGGACAGTAAATTATCTGGTCACTCTTCTGAAATTTAGAAGGTATTCCGGAAGTGTTTACTGAAGGACTGAGTAAAGCAATGTCAGTAAGCGTTTTCTTCATGGTGGGCTGGGGAGCTAGGCGAGCGAGCGAGAGA
>LOJH01031983.1:5849-16671 GCA_001685095.1 Ellobius talpinus
TGTGTGTGTGTGTGTGTGTGTGTGTGTGTGTGTGTGTGTGTATGTGTGTGTGGTCGGAGGATGTACTTGCCGATGCAGCCAGACAGCTATGGAAGCCAGAGCTAGTGTCAGATGTCTTTCTTCTATCACTTCTCCACCTTTTATTTCTTGAGACAGGGTCTCTCACTGAGCCTGAAGTTAACCCTTTCCTCTGGACTGATTGGCCAGAGATCCACCTGCCTCCACTGTCCATCACTAAAGTTACAGGCAAGAACATCAGTGCCTGGCTTTTGCATGGATGCTGGGGATCCGAACCTGGGTCTTCATGCTTCACAGTAGGCTCTCTGCCCACTGAGCCATCTCCCCAGCCCCTGTTTTATCACCTTTAAGGCACTTTAGCTGCATTCCATAGATCTTTAAACTGTTTTAAAGGATGGCATGTACTCTGAGAAGACAGAAGTGCAACTTGACGTCACACGCTTACACACTTGGAAACCAGCACTGCCTTGAGAAATGGGACAGAACCCACACCGCAGAATCCTACCCGCTGCTTCTCGGTGCCTTCCCCTTTGGCCCCAGGCAACAACAGCTCTGATCTGTAGCATTTTCTTCCCCATATGTCTTAAATATGCTCTTTCCATTCTAAAACTGCTTTTTGTAGTTCAAAAGCAATTAATATTCAGGGGGCTTATTTTCTGGATCAACTCATTATAAAATGAAAATTATCTTTTGCTTTAAGATTAATTCTTTGTGATTCTTTAGACATTTTGGCAGCTTGATGCCTGTGCTATCTATGGAAAATGTTCTGTGCATCTCATTTATGGGAGGCAAGATCTATACGTGGTGTTCAGCTCCTATGCACTCTGCCACTGACTTCACTGGCAGGTTCATACTCACCCCGTCAGGTTCTGAGGGACGTGTGCTGAAGGGCACCAGGCGATGGGCGATTTCTGTTGGTAGCTTTTCGGGGTTTTTATTACATCTTATAAGATTACACTATTCTATGCAAATTAAGTTATTTTATGTGACGTAAATAAATTCTTTAATTTTTATAATATTTCTCTTTACTCTGAATAATATTTTTTACTTAAAATCTATTCTAAGTTGTTTTTCTTTATGTGTATTGTCTATGTGTGGGAGTACTGAGGAGGTCAGAAGAGGGCACCTGATACCCTAGCCCTGGGGTTACATGCAGAACTAGGGTCTCTGCAAGAGCAGACAGTGCTCTTAACTGCTGAACCACCTCTTCAGCCCTTAAAAATCTCTTTTGTGTCGGGTGGTGATGGCGCACACCTTTAATCCCAGCACTTGCGAGGCAGAGGTGAATCTCTGTGAGTTCGAGGCCAGCCTGTTCTACAAAACGAGTTCCTGGACAGGCTAAAAAGCTACACAGAGAAACCTTGTCTCAAAAAACCAAAAGAAAAAAATCTCTTTTGTAATGTAAGTTTCTCTTGGCAAACCTTCATTTCTATATTTCTATACTCTATTTCTTCTTAGTCTGGGGTGTCATTTGATGGCTCAGGTGTATCTTTGGTGGGGTGCTGTTGGGAGGCATGTAAGAGTCTCTCTTTATTAACAGGCAGGTTTTAGTTCATTGTATTTATTTCAGTTATTGATGTATTTCTGTTTTCCAAACTGGTGAAAATTTTTAGCCCCGCAAGGATATTTGGTAACATCCAGAGATATTATTGTTGCCACACGGGAGTGGTGCTGCAGGTGTCTGGTGAGAAGAGACCCAGAATGCTGCTGAGCACCCTATAATGCTCAGAGCTCTCCACGGAGAGGAAACACCTGGTCCAGAATGTCAGCATTAGTGAGTTGGAGGAGCGGACCAACCTGGATTTGCTGTTACTGTCTCATCTTGCAGAGATTTTCTTTTTCCCTTCTTGACTTCAAAATGGGTTGTCCACAGATCATCTTAGTTTCTTCTGTACTGACATGAAGTTCATACTTCTAACATTACTATTTATATAGCTAAGCACACCAGCAAGTGTGCTGGTATGGAGTCTATGTGGACCAGAATTTCTGAGATCCCAATATTCTCATTTGACTTCCAAATAAAGACTACCAAAAAATGCTATTCGATGATAGCTTCAAATATACATTGCATTTGTATATAGTACTACGGTTAATGAGCTACCTAGAGGCTATTACAGAATCCCACATGAAATCTACTCATCAGAGAAGCCCATAAATGGACAGTTAGGGATGGACTCAAGACAGAGGACTAGATGAGACTGAGTGCAGACAGAGAAAGAAGGAAGGAGCTGGGTTGACAGGCAGGGTAATTCTGGGAGCGCTCCATTGCTTCTAGATAAAATAATAAGATGGTAAAGTGTTAGCCCTGCCCACTGAACTAAAACTGTAGAAGACTGTTGAAGTTTCTATTTATTATAGATTTATGCTCCAAAAGTGAGATTTAGGTCTTCACTGGTAATATTTAGTCACTAATCTCATTGTCACCCTTAACTCAGTCTTCATAATTATATCAACTTATAGCCTTTTGTGGATTTCAAGTAGATCAGCTAATAGATTTTATTAGCTGAGAGAAATTACTTTGAATATGCAGGGACTGGAGAGATGGCTCAGTGCTTGAGAGCTTCCTGGTCTTGCAGGAGGTCTGGATTCACTTTCCCAGTACCCACCCGTAACTCCAGAGGCCTCTCCTGACCTCTTTGGGCACCAGCACACATAGACACACACATATACAGTAATAAAAATAAAAGTAAAGGGAAGAGTGGGGTGGCTCTGGGAAGAGTTATGGTGATGAATCAGAGACGATTAACATATCTTTCATGCAAATATGAAGTTACCAAATAATAAACATGTTATATTAGTATATAAAATAAAAACAAATTAGTCTTTAAAATAAAACATCCAGTGTTTAAATATGCCAGAGCACTAGAAATTAGATAGTAAATGCAAACCCTGGCGGTAGTCTTCTGTGTGCTTTGGGTTTGTTTGGGTTCGAACTGGATTGGATTGGCTCTGCCATGAGAGGTTCTCCCCACTGCTGCTCACACGAATGCAACCACGTTGAGCTGGTAAGCACTGCTGCTCACGCGAATGCAACCACGTTGAGCTGGTGAGCCCTGTGCTGGCACAGCCTGCAATCACTTCTGCTCCCTTCAGGGGTCACTAGTTCTGCAGAAGTGGACTCTCACCCAGCACCACTACCATAAGTGACACTCAATTTTGAAGTGTCCTTGGCTCTTTGCTGCTATTAGGCCCTCAGAAGTTACACCCAGCAATCCAGCTCCAGGATGTGCTCTTCTGGCCTCTGTGGACACCTGTCCATGTGAATGCAGACACCCACACACAAATAAATAATAAACCTTTTTTAAAAGCTAACTAGCATCCTAACCCTCATTTCTTGGGAATATTGCATAGCTGGAGTGATGTGGGAATAACGATGTACTCTGTGTATTGAGCATGTGGTAGTATATATGTCAATATATTCATACATTATTTATTTCAGTCAAATTACATATACCAGAGTCAATATTCTTCTGTGGAAGGCAAACAGCTGCATACTAGTTTTTAAAATTTATTTTTAGATGTATTTATTTTTATGCTTATTGGTGTTCTACTTGCCTGTATGTCTGTATTCCATGTGTATGTATGTGTGGTGCCCACAGAGGTCAGGAGTTAAGGGTGGTTGTGAGCCACCACGCAGGAGCCAGGAATTAAACTTGGGTCCTCTGAAAGAGCAGCCAATGTCCTTAACCTCCGAGCCACCTCTCCAACTCCCTGTATGCTATTTCTTAACATTATTGTATTCTTTTCTGCTTTTCCTACTACCCCAACAGGGGCTGCTTGATACATTTTATGTTATTATCTAATATATGTGTTACTTTTGTTGTGCTTTTATTATATAGTTTATATTTTGATTAGTAGAACTTGACCCATTGCCTCATTTAATTATTATTTTAAGTTTTGTTTTACCTGCTGTCACTCTAATCATTTCCAATTTCACCATTTTTCAGTATAATATCTCTATACATTCCTTTATTTTTAACCTCTTGATGAATTTTTGGGGTTTTTTTGTAAGTGTTTTGCTGTTGGATTTTGCTTTGTGATCTCATTTTAAATTTTTTGCTTTCTAACTAGTTTAGTAGGGGAGTGGTTAATGTGTTCACAGTTGTATTTGTAAAAAGCTGGCAATAAGCATAGGTACCTTCTTTTAACTAACAACATGTATTTATTTAATTTCAGAGTCAAACTGCTCTATTTTTTAAAAAGCATCTTTTAAAATTGTCTTTCCAGGATCTTTTGAGACCTATATTAACCCACAGAATTGGGAAGGCTATGGTAAATCAAAACAGGAAGAGGGAAAGGACCGGATTTGGGGTTCAGACTTCAGCTCTTTCCATAAGCTAATTCTTATTAAATGCTGCAAAGAAGAAAAGGTGGGTTATCATTTTTAAATTGAAGGTCAACATCATAACATTTCTACCAAAGATCCTCAGCTAGTTGTGAGTCATACGTTTACTTGTGGCTAACAACAGCCAAGTTTGGGAGTGACTTTAAAAATAAAATGATTGTTTTAGTAGAGTGTGTTTCCTTGCCAGCTAAGAGAAAAGCCACCTAGGAAACTGGTCACCTCCTGTCGGCTGTACACTATTAGGGACTGTACACTATTAGTCCACCTTCTCACACGTAGGACTGGGATCTACTGGAAGGTTTTGGCAGGGAATGAATCTTCGCACTAATGGGGAGGAGGCATTTAATGGGCACAAAACCATAGTCTGCAGACCTGTTTGAAACCTACAAAGTAGTCTGTGGGAGAGATTCCAGATATCCGAGTTAAGACAGAAGTAGCAGATTGTCGAGAGAGCAGGGAAGTGATGAGGAACTGCTGTGGCTCCCGGGTTCTGCCCCAGTGCCGGTGGAGCTGTTTGTATCAAAAACTAAGCCAAAGGGAAAGGATAAATGTGTGAGGTAGAGAAAGATGGCTGTGAGCTGTCAGTGCCTGCCAACTGTCAGAGTGGATGGCTGTCTAGAAACCCCAGGGAGAAATGTGTGTTAGAATACAGATGAGGAAAGTGAAGCTGCAGAGGTTATTGTGGCGGGGAGACTAATATTTAGTACAATAGAAGTTCCCAGGGCAGAGAATGATATGTGGAGCCCTGCTTTCAGGGAAGGAAAATGGGGAGTCACAGAAGCAGGAAGAATGCGGAGAGAAGCATCATGGGAAACAGTAAGGCTTGCAGTTTCACTGCGGAGAGGCAACAATGCATGCTGAGGGTTCGTTTCCATATGCGCAGATGTGAACCCAATTTTGCTGGTAATAAAGGACCAATGTCACCTGCTAAGAACCCTCACAGTGAGTTTCAGGAGGCACCAAATAGAAACGGAAGCTGTTCTTTGTAGGAGAGAAGGAGGCGGGAGAAAGATACAGTGAGGAGAACTCACTGGAATTAGCTGGAAACTACTGATGCTGTGTTGCCCTATCTCTGTGGGGAAATGGGTTTGAGATTGGCATGGGATACAGATGACTGCAGAGGAAGTATAACAGCTACAACATCACTGAAAGCATGGCTAAGAGTCTTCTAGGAAAAGGAAGCATAAAAGGGAGGCTTTGTTATGAACAGATGACATTGGACAATGGTCATTATCTCAGGTTGGCCATCCCCACAGCTACCTGAGAGGAGATAAGATGCCCTGGACTTACAGGACAAGGAACTCTGAATTTAGGATATTGAATGTGCACATTCACCCTGAGCTTGTCGTGTGTCACCGCAGAGGGTGGCAGAGTGGCTGGGACCCAGCAGCACTTTGGGAAGGAACACTCTGAAGCATATGGAAAGGCTTCGAGGAAAATGGGGCAGTGGCTAGCAGGGGAAAGTTGGCAAAATGCGTGGTACCGAGAAGGCATCAGTCCCACAGAAAGAAGAGCTTTGGTGACTAAGCTGCTGTGACTAGAAAATCCTCAATGTGAGAAACGTTGTAAGATACACAGTCTGTTTATGCAGCTGAGTGTTTCTTTCTCAAGGGGAAAAGAAGTTTTACTTAAAAACATATATTTATCTTATGTGTATCAGTGTTTTGCCTGCACATACTTGTGTGCACTATGTGCATGCCTGCTACCTGCCAAGGTCAGAAGAAGTCATTGGATCCTTTGGAACCATGTAGGTGCTAAGAACTGAACCCAGGTCCTCTGCAAGAGCAGCCAGTGCTTTTAATCCCTGAGTCATTTCCCTAGCTTTCAAAAGAAGCGGGTTTTTTTTAATAAAGATAGATGTATGAGAGAAATCAACTAATCTTTATGCATAAGCTTTATTTTCACTGTACATTAGACATATTGCTAATTTAAGCATGTATGCAAACACATTTGCAATTCAGTCAGACAAAGGTAAACATTGACTATACATTTGAAATTAATGGATTATCATTAGTAACTGTGTGATTATGTTATTAAAAGGCTGTCATATGAAAACACAGCAAATTCCTTAAAGGTAAAATGGTGTGAGACATGAGGCTTGCTTGATATCCTCACTCCAGGGACTGAAGGAATGAGCAGAGGTATCAATGAAACAAGATCTGGTCTTGTCTTAGTAAATGCTGGAGCTGAGTGGAGAATCGGGTTTATGATTCTTCCATGTATAAGTCTAAATAAGAAGAGTTAAGCTATAATTTCTGGTCTTATGCTTGCACATAACTGGGCTCTCTAAGTGTTGTGAAATGGCTGAGCAGTTCAGAGAATATACTACCTTTGAAGAAGACACAAATTCAACTCCCAGTGCCCACATTAAGCTGTTCACAACTGCCTGTAAGTCCAGCTCCAGGGGATCAGATTCCCCCCTCTTCTGGCCTCTGCACTCACAAACATATAACTACTCTCACACACACACACACACACACACACACACACATAATTTAAAATAAAAATAAAATCATTTTTGAAAATATGAAGAAAGCTATAAATGGCAGACTTCTATGACAATACACAGAGCATTTATTGAAGGTTCTTGCCTGGACATTCAACCAAACATCTTATAAGGCTTATACTGCCTAATGAAATTTGCTTCATGAGTTAACATGAAAGAGTCTAGAATTCAGATTGTGTTTTTGAAATGAGAATAAATCAGTCACACCACAGTATGAGTATTCAAAAACCCAAATCAGTCAAGACCATGGGCCGGATCACACTGCAAAGGAGATTTAAAAAATGACAATATGCCAGGCATCACCCCTTCCAACTAGATACCCTCATGGAATCATTCAGGAACATGGTCCCTCTGTTTGCTCCAGACAATGACATGATAAATAAATGTGGTTGGGAACCAGGAATGGCAACATATGCCTATAATCTCAGCACTTTTGTGGCAGAGGCAAATGGATCTCTATGATCTCTATGAGGTCAGTCTGATCTACATAGTGAGCTCCAGGTTAGCTAGGCTCATATTATATGATCCTGCCTTGAATAAATAAATAAATTAGCTAACTGGTTGAAGCCTTAGAACAGATGAGACCAGAGACAAGATCTCGGAGTCAAGATTGTAAGGTGCCTAACCTGTTGTGCCCATGTCTGCTCTAAAGCAAGGCCATTGGGTAACCAATGGTCCTAACTGCTGGAGTCAAATGTTCCTTCAGGGGACTAGGGACATTCCAACACAGGTGATCTCCACAGGGTCCTATAGTCTTGTACACTATAAATTCAGCCTCCTTCAGAAGCAGCATGTTTAGATACAAAGATGAAATTTCATTCTAAAAATTAAATTCTTAGTGAGCCGGAAGAAGGCTCAGGGAGTGAGAGCCCTTGCTGTGCAAACCTAATGATATGAGTTCAGTGCCCTGATCTCAAGGTGGAAAAAGAGAACCAGTCTTCTAAAGTTGTCTTTTGGCCTTTGTACACATGCATGCCCTCTAGTGCACATGTGTGTGTGCACACACACACACTCAGAAGTCTAAGTTTGGTTCCCAGCTCAGGCAGCTAACAGCTGATCACTTGCACACACATGGCATGCACAGCTCCAGGGGATTCAGTGCCCCCTTCTGGCTTCTAAAAGTACCTGCACTCACATGCATATACCCACATGCAGACCATACACATAATTAAAGATAAAATAAGTTATTTTCTTAGATATCAAAGTACAGTGCACCCTCCTCTAAGAGAGAGAAAACTGGGATAGGAATGTAAAACATCCTATCCCACATACTACTTTTAACATTTTTTTTCTTTCTGACTTTCAGGTGGTTTTTGCTCTTACAGACTTTGTGATAGAGAATCTTGGCAAGCAGTTTATCGAGACACCTCCAGTAGACCTGGCCACTCTGTATCAGGACATGTCAAGCAGCACACCCCTGGTGTTCATCTTGAGCACAGGCTCTGATCCCATGGGCGCCTTTCAAAGGTTTGCCCGCGAGAGTGGGTATGCAGAACGGTAAGGTAACACCATGAGGCTATAGTTACATACGTTTCTGTGTATACATATATGTGATATATATGATATTGCTATCGTCCATATCAACCTTATACTAAAATGTACAGAAATGTATTATAAGGAACTGGATCATGTTTTGTAATTAAGGAGTCTGAGAGGTCCAAGTTCTGCAGTCAGCGTCTTGGAGGCTCTGAAGAGCTGATGATATATAGCTCCAG
Source organism: Ellobius talpinus (assembly GCA_001685095.1). NCBI lineage: Eukaryota > Metazoa > Chordata > Mammalia > Rodentia > Cricetidae > Ellobius > Ellobius talpinus. The sequence continues at coordinate 14,434 of LOJH01031983.1, forward strand.
TCCAAGTCTGGGAGGCAGAGATCCAGGACCCGTGATGGTATGAGCTTGAAGTCTTGAAACCTAAAACCTAAGAAGAGCCATTGCTTCAATCTGAACCTGAAGTCTGGAAAGCACCATGCCCTGGTCTGACAGTCAGGCAGGCTGAGTGGTCTTCACCCCTGACCAGCATGCAGACTTACAGAGCCCACGTGCAAATCTGAGCAATTTGTTGTCACTCTAGACATTGGGTAAAACCCTGCTTCACTACCAACTGACCACTAAGCCAGCAAACCGGAGAGATCAGTGTATATACGCTGCAAAGAATATGGACATTAGAGAAGTCATTAAGTAAAAGTAGCAACCACACAAGGAGCAGTAGTGAACATCAGGGAGCAGCAACAACCCAATTCCTATAATTGCCACATTATATATTCAAAATGTCTACATATCAAAAACTACAATGCATCCAAAGAAACAAGAAAATGAGAGAGTATGTTCATTCACAAGGGAAATAATTAGCAACTCACTTTGAAGAATGTAAGACCTTGAATTTAACATAATAAAACTTTTCAAATATACTTAACTGACTCATAGTAACCATGAGTTACTATAAGTATATATACATTATACACACACACAGTAACTATGAGTCATCAGACATGTATACCATCTGTGTGATTGGCATCTCTATCAAAATTCTCTCTACCAGCAATTTTGAAAGATGCTATTAACTGTTGTCAACCAGTTAGCATAATCTTCCTGCCCACCAGCACCCTGCCCCTGTTGACTGTCCTTTATTCCTCTCGGAACCCCCTTCCCCCAGACAGTTTGAACCATGAACCTATTCTATATGTCTTTTAAATTAACTTTTTAGCCGGATGGTGGCAGCATCCTTTAATCCCAGCACTCAGCAGGCAGAGGCAGGCAGATCTCTGTGAGTTTGAGGCCTTGTGATCTACAGAGTGAGTTCCAGGGCAGCCAGAGCTACAAAGAGAAACCTTGTCTTGAAAAACAAAATCAACTTTTTATTTTCTACATATAAGTAAGAACATTCGACATTTGAATAACAAGATATTGGACTGTTTTAATTTTATTCATAACAGTTAAAGGAAAGCACAGACAAGGGACTGAAGGAAAACACAAAAGATATCTCACCCAAATAAGGATATCAATAGGCAGGATTTACATAAAGAGGCCAAGCAGAAATTGTAGAGGTGAAAAGCACAATACTGAAATGAGGGTTGCACCAAAGGGATGCAGCATGCGTGTGAGAAGGCAGGGAAAAGACACAGTGGGTGTGAACACAGGTCAGCTGACATCATTCAGAGCAGAAAGAAAAAAGGATGAAGAAAAATTAGCGGAGGCCTAAGAAATGTAAATGTGAAAATCCCAGGGGAGGAAACAGAAAAGCGCAGAAAGGACAGCTGGAGACATGTTGAAGACATGTTCCTCAGGCCTGTGGCCCTGACTGAAGGAAATGACCACCTTTCTGCTATGATCAGCTTTCAGGTAGAAGACTGTGGGTTGGCCTGCTGTCCATAACCACATGAGCCAATACCGGCTATGTCCTATATATGAACACATACACACAATTGTGTGTATCATGAGAATGTATCTGCAGTAAGAACGTGTGTATGTGTGTGTGTGCTCGCGCACGCGCTATTGGTTCTGTTTCTCTGAGGAACTCTTAAAAGTGGATATGAGGTTTCCTTGGTCAGGGAGGGGTAAAAACATTCCTGAAATGAGCAGTCAGTCACTAGTCATCCAGCGTTGCACGTATACCAAAAGACACTGAACTAACAGCACACTTGCAGTGGTTAAAAGGAATGAATAAATATTACTGAAGCGACATTGAGAGAAACAATTAATAAATGTGATCTCCTGAAACTGAAAAGCTTCTGTAAAGCAAAAGCCACAGTCAACAAGACAAAATGGCAGCCTACAGTATGAGAAAAGATCTTCACCAACCCCACACCAGACAGAGGACTGATCTCCAAAATATACAAAGAACTTAAGAAATTTGTCATCAAAAGAACAAATAATCCAATAAAAAAAAGTTGGGTACAGAACTAAACACAGAACTCTCAACAGAGGAATCTAAAATGGAAATGTTCAACTTAAGGAAATGTTCAATATCCTTAGTCATCAGAGAAACGCAAATCAAAAAAAAACCTCTGAGATTCCATCTTACACCTGTAACAATGGCCAAGATCAAAAACACCAATGACAACTTATGCTGGAGAGGATGTGGGGTAAAGG
>LOJH01031984.1:0-13430 GCA_001685095.1 Ellobius talpinus
GCACCAACACAATTCTGATATAAGTAGAGCTAATATAGGTAACACAAACATGCAGACTGTAACACACGTCTACCCCTGACAAATGTGTGAACTACCCACCGACACACAGCTACACACAGTCAACATTGACACACAGACCCACCCTTGACATATAGCTACATATACAGACACATGCATGAACTCACTCCTAACACACAGCTACTTACAGCCAACCCTGTCGGCCTATACTGACAAAACATCTATACAATATCCATGCATGTGCACATACATACACACATCATACAGACAGATGCACCAGTGCAAAGGTTAATCTTCATCCATTTGGCTGTAATTAGAATCTCCTGGGAGACTGAGGCACACCTCTGGGTGTGTCTGTGAGTGTTTCCAGAGAGGTTTGACTTGGGGGAGTGGCTTGTACAGAGACAGCATTTCTTTTTTCCAAGTTCCTGCCTGCCATGTTGTGAACCTCTCTGTTTCCCATGCCTTTCCCACCACTACGGGACGAAGTCTCTAAAAGCAGGAGCTAACATAGTGTTTTGGTTACAGCAATGCAAAAAAGCTAATACATTCATCACGGACCTGTGTATACGCTAGCCCCGACACACTGTACATCTAGTGCCAACACACGCTTGCACTCCTACACACAATGCTGACACGCATATGTACTGACACAGAAACATGGGGTGCACACCTTTCATCACGATTCACCTGTACACACACATGTGCACCATACACACAACACGCTGCATCACTGGTCCACATTCTTTAATGCATCTAGCACCTCTTGGTGCCTATATCCACATGGCACATATACACTATGCTACTGGCAGGCATGAACACAGCATTGACACTGCCATTCACCATATATTACTGATACAAAAACCAGTGACATGCATGTACATATGCATACACACAGGCAGTGGCTGGTGTGAGAGTCAAAGTTACATTCTAAGTTTTAAACTATGCCTTAGAAAACAAAATGCCTCTGGTCAGCAAGGCCCAAGGACAGACAGCTCCTGAAATGCTGGAGGTGTTTGTTTGTGGGAGATAACAAACCACGTGTTTCCACTCCCCTACACAAGTTTGTTTGACCCACCTGCACCTGATGTGCTCGATTACTTGTGGGCGGGAGGTTCACAGGCAGGAAATACATCTGGATGTACGATGTCCCTGATTGGACCTGATGGGAAATACTTAAGCCACTGCTAAACTTGATTGGGAGCCATCTTCTAGAAACCCAGAGATGGATGCGGCCAGAGCCCGTCCACCTGGCCAGTGTTTAATTAAAGCTTGATTCAAATTTGGCTTAAATTACGGTAGTGTTCTTACTCTTCTTACTCTTAGATTAGCAGCTGGTTCCTTTGCTGGTCTGAAGCTACTAAGGCTGGCTTTCTGGCTCTGTCCGGGGTGATGCTGGGGCTGGATGGTGTCCTACTTAGGTTTCTACTGTTGCGATAACGCCATGACTGAAAGCATCTTGGGGAGGTTGTTCTCAGTCTGCAGCTGGAATGCATGGTGAAGGGCAGTCAGGGCAGGCGCTCAAGGCAGAAATCTGGAAGCAGGAACTCAATCAGAGGCTATGGAGGGGTGCTGCTTACTGGCTTGCTTTCCTGGGCTTACTCAGCCTGCTTTCTTATACAAGGCAGGACCCCCTTCCTAGGGGTGGCACTACCCACAGTGGGCTGGGCCCTCCCACAGTAATCATTAATCAAGTAAACGCTCCATAGACTTGGTGTCTTGGGGTTTCTATTGCTGTGAAGAGACACCATGACCATGGCAATATTATAAAGGAAAAATATTCAGCTGGAGTGGTTTACATTTTCAGAGGGTTAGTCCACTATCATCATGGTGCGACAAGACAGACATGGTGTGCAGGCGGACATGGTGCTAGAGCTGAGAGTTCTACATCTTGATTGGCAGGCAATAGGAAGTGAACTAAGATACTGGGCATGGCTTGAACATATATGAGTCCTCAAAGCCCACCTTCACAATGACACACTTCTTCCAACAAGGCCACACCTACTCCAACAAAGCCACACCTCCCAATAGTGCAACTCCCTATGTGCTTATGGGGGCCAATTACATTCAAACTACCATCCTTGCCTCCAAGCCAACGTGATGGAGGCATTTTCTCAATTGAGATTTCCTTTCCCCAGCTGTCCTCAGGTTGTGTCAAGCTGACAGAAAAACAACTCACACAGTTGGGGAGGGGAGTGAGGCTTAAGCAGCTTTTCATCTGGTGGGGATGCAGGCCCACAGCGAACACGTACTACTCAGTGGCCCAGCACTTCCCTTATTCACACCTAAAACTCTTCCCAAGGGCTGGAGTTAGGAGCATTGGCTGCTCTCCCAAAGGACATGGGTTTGATTCCCAGCATCCACGTGGCAGTTCACAACCATCTGTAATTCTAGTCCCAAGGGATCAGCTGCCCTCTTCTGGCCCCCATGGGCACCAGACATCCATGTGGTACACAGACATATATGCAGACAAAATATCAATACACACAAAATAAACAAAGCTAAAACCATTTTTAAATGCTTCACAATAATGTTTGGGGTAGGATACTATTATTAGTCCTATTTGCAGATTAGGAATCAGGACACAGAGAGGCTGAGTGACTGAATGACTTGCTCAAGCTTACACATCCCTGAAGTTGTGGAGTTGGGATTTGAACCCAGAATACTGGGGTTTGGGGTCTCCGTGTCCAACTTCTTTGTAACACTCCATGCCTCCCACTGTCACACCTGCACTTTTCTGCACCCACAGACACACCCCTATAGCATCGGTATGGCTCAGTGGAACAACCAAGGGGAGCCATCCATGCTGTATCCTGGCCCACACTTTCTGGCAGAGCTGACTGGGAGGGTTCTGTCTGTGCCCTGCCTGGGGTGGAGGTGGGGCTCATCCTGGGAGAGGCAACAGAAGAATTCTGAAGGCAGGAAGGGGGCTTTCCCTGGGGAAGTTTGGGTCAGCAGCAGCCTCCTACCCCAAGGATCCTCCTGCCTTCCTTGCCCCCCTCCACTCCCAACTTGTCCCCCTCCACTCCCAGCCCTTTGTACACCCCCATCCATGACTACTCGATGGAGCTGGGTCTCCTAGTGACCAGGGCCTGGTGGGCAAACACTACTGGGGCGCTAGTTTTCTCAACAGCAGAGCCGGGCAGGGGAGTCAGGAGTCAGCAGTGGCCTGGGCTTTGAGGCGGGGCTGCAGCCTGCTGAGGAGAGCAGGGCACTGGACTGAACTTGTCAACTCCCAATCATCGGACTCCTCTCTCCACTCAGTCGCTCTAATTCTTGGTTTCCCCACTGAAAAATGGTGTGACTATCATCTGAAACACAGAAATATTGAAGAGATCAAATCAAATGACACATGTCAGGCTGGGAATGCGGCTCAGCTGGTAGAACGCCTGCTTAGCATACCGAACCCCTGAGTGTGAGCCCGGCGTTCACTGAGAAAACAGCATGGTAGCTGCAGCACACACTTGTAATCCCAGTACCTAGGAGGTGGAGGCAGGACCACCAGGAGTTCAAATGATGTTGGGGCTACCATGGGACACATGAAAGCTTGTCTTTAAAAACAAACAAACAAACAAAACAAAACAGATGTACATAGAGTGGTGGGCACAGTGAGGGGGCAGGTGCAGGTGGGCTTCCCTGTCTTCCTTTCCTTTCCCACTCCTTTTGGTGAGCTCTTGGGAGTCCTACTTATGATCTGTGTCTGGAGCAGTTTGCTATCCCTGTGGCTAGGCCGGGATGCTCCCTCCACAGTCCAGCTGGTCCCTCCTTTGCCCAGCTGTCTCCTCTCATCCAGCTGTCCCCACCTCAGCCCAGCTGTCCCCACCTCAGCCCAGCTGTCCCCACCTCAGCCCAGCTGTCCCCACCTCAGCCCAGCTGTCCTCACCTCAGCCCAGCTGTCCCCATCTCAGCCCAGCTGTCCCTATCTTAGCCCAGCTGTCTCCACCACAGCCAAGCTGACAGTGCAGGCATTCCCTGTTGGCAAACTGTCTCCCTTATAACCTTGTTGGCTCCCTCACCTCAGGTCATGTCCCACCCCTCAAGCTGGTCTTCCTCAGCACCAGCTTTGCCCCCTGCCATTCTTCAACTTGCCCCACCTTTCACACAGCTGCCCCTTCTGCATCTGTTGGATGTTCTCCCAGCCTCTCCAGTCAGCCCAGCTGTTCCCATTGGCTGGTGCTCCTCCCGGATGCAGGAATAGCCAGCCTTTCCAGGGCATAGAAAGGGTACCCTGCTCCAGCTCCCTCTTCCAAGGCAGCAGAGGCATGGCTTGTAGTGCCTAATCCCAGAGTCTCCTAGATTCTTTTCTGAGTGGTGTGGTGGGGGGTATCCAAGACTGGAAGAAGAGAGAAAATTTAGGGATTCCAATTCCCTTAAACACAGGACGTTCCCTAGTGTCTCCTCCCCACCCCTCAGAGCCAGGTACAGATCTGGCCACACCCCAGCTCCAAGAGTCAGGAGGCACTCTGGGAATGCCTCAATCATGACTCCAGGCAGGAGATCCTTTCCCCTCCCCAGTCAGGAGCAACACTGGAATCATCCTCTACCCGACTCTGAGCCCTGGAGGACTAAAGACAGAGCCTGATTAAATATGAAAATTCAAGCAGATGGCGGATCCCGGTGATGGACAGGCTGTCAGTGGAGCATGTCACTCTGTGATGGGTGCAGGCCTGCATGATGGGTGTGAGGATACTGCATGGGGGAGGAGCAGGGCCTGGGGCACAGGGGTGACCTCTAGTCTGGGCTGGGCTTCCTGGGTGGGGAGTCTAGGGTGAAGAGAGGAAGCAGCATGACTTTCCGCCGCCACCAGTCTTTCCTCCCTCCATCCAACCTGCCAGGACTCTCCAAGCCATGATGCTAATACTAGCAGCACAGGGCTGGACTGGGCCGGGAGGGAATTTGTTAGTATAATCTGCACCTGTATCCCTGCTCTTGCCATCGGCCAAACAATAAAAGACACAATATTTACACAACTTACCAGGGGAAGCAATATTGGGCCATTGATTTTGTGTCCCTCGAATTTTCACGGTCTAAACCTTAATGGTTTTTAATCATAAAATATTAGCACCTCAGGGCACTTAGCACTGGCACCTCACTGCTGAGGGATGGCAGCCCCCTCTGCACCTCCAAGGGGCACTCCCCGAGGAGAGGCTGCATCCCCTTGCACACACCTAGTTCACCTCCCAGGAGCCACTACGGAACTGGTCTGGGCTTAGGCACAATTGTGGGAGTCCCTGGAGGATGTCCCATCTTTTAGTCCCTGAGTCCTAGAATCAGGGCAGGGTTGGGAAAAACGAAGCTGTCCAGAGAATGAGGAACCTTCATGGGGGATTTTAGAAATAAAAAGTTTGGCCTTCATGTCTTTCCATCAGAGGAAGGCATCCTTAGAGACGGCTCAGAAGGGGACACCTACCCACTTTTGGGCTGTCTTAGGTGGGGTGCTCCAAGAATATCTGACCCATTCAGGTTTACTTAGTACCTTTGAGGCCTCTCATGGTGCCTGGAACTCACTGTGGTTTGAGTGAATTTATGTGTAGATGTGCTAGACTATGTGGGTTTCAAAGAGGTGATTCATTCATTCATTCATTCATTCACTCACTCACTCACTCAGTATTACCCGCCATGTATCTTGTCTCAGAGAGGAAACAGGGCAGGCCTTACTCCTTCCGTGGTGACATGGCACAGGGGACACGTGTATAGGGACCTGGAAGGAGCATGAGGACAGCTCAGGGAGAGGGGCTGGATGATGCGGAGAAGGGCTTGTTTTTCTCTTTTAAAAGTATTTATTTTATTTTAGTCATGTGTTTGTGTCTGTGTGAATGTATTACCATACATACTTGGGTACCGTGGAGGCCAGAAGAGGTTTTTGGGTTCTCTAGAGCCGGCCAGGGCTGTAGCTGGTTGTGAGTCATCCAATATGGGTACTAGGGATGCAACCCAGGTCCTCTGAAAGAGCAGGAAATGCTCTTAGCCACTGAGCCCTGGAAGGGCTTTTCAGAAGAATGGAGCCTTGTGAGGTGGCCAACCTCTCCTGAATCAAATGTGGGGGAAGCTGGCATCTGAACCCACCACAGTCCCTTGTGGAACTTAGCCTGGAAGACTTCCTGGACAGAGCTTCTTGGGGATGACATTTGACCATTGTGCATGCGTGTGTGAATGTGTGTGCATGTATGTGTGTGCACGTATGTGTGTGTGTGAGTGTGTACATGTACTGGGAAGTCTTGCCCACTGCCTGAGAGAGGTGGGTTTTCTCTGCTGCAGAGGAAGAGATGGGTGGGCCTGGTCATTGCTGTTTATTTTTCTCTGAGAATGAGCGCACAGCCGCTGCCCCCAGTACTGGTGGGGAAGTCAATAGCGATGGATTAAACTGAGAGGGAGGCCGAGAGCACAATTGGAGGAAAGATAAAGATAATTAAAACTAATTCCAACTTCTCTCGGAGAAATCAATTTCATAACTTCTGCGTGTCCCTAAACTTGCTCCCGAGGCTCTGCAGCGTTGAGCAAAGGGCACATATTTGCGGCATGCAGACATGGGTCTGCGTATGGATGCTTGTGCTTGCATATGGGTATGTATGTGGCTCCATACATGTGTGTGCACGGTTGTATGTACACATGTGTGCTTTGTGTATGTCAAGGCACACATGAGTGTATTGGATAGCAGTTCATTTAGGTTTTCAAAGGAACAGCATGCAGCATCACTTCTGAGCCTAGAACAGGGATATAAGGACCAGTATCACCTCTGAGCCTAGAACAGGGATATAAGGGCCAAGTGTTGGAGCGGTGGACTAGGGTTAGCTCCCTTCATGTGTGCCAGAGGTGGTAGCGGTTGTTTCTTTGTTTGTTTTTGTTTTAGTTTTTTCAAGACAGGGTTTCTCTGTGTAGCTCTGGCTGTCCTGGAACTTGCTCTGTAGACCAGGCTGGCCTCGAACTTAGAGATCTACCTGCTTCTGCTTCCTGAGTGCTGGGATTAAGGGGCGTGTGCCGCCATCACCCAGCCTGTGCCAGAGTTCTTTGCCCATCACTTGAAGACCCTACAGACTGAGTGATTTGATTCCTTCTTATATATGAGGCCCAGAGCGTGGAGATTTACCTCGGGCCACAGTAGTTGAGGAGCAAGACTGGGGCTAGACTGCTGCCTAAGGGTTTCCTCTACTCTTGGAGTCTCAGGGAAGGTGACAGGGAGCAGAAGATCTCACCCAATACTCTATGTGCTCAACTCCCCACCATGTGCTCAGCTTCCCACCATGTGCTCAGCTCCCCACCATGTGCTCAGCTCCCCACCATGTGTTCAGCTCCCCACCATGTGATCAGCTCCCCACCATGTGCTCAGCTCCCCACCATGTGCTCAGCTCCTCACCATGTGCTCAGCTCCCCACCATGTGCTCAGCTCCCCACCATGTGTTCAGCTCCCCACCATGTGATCAGCTCCCCACCATGTGCTCAGCTCCCCACCATGTGCTCAGCTCCTCACCATGTGCTCAGCTCCCCACCATGTGCTCAGCTCCCCACCATGTGCTCAGCTCCCCACCATGTGATCAGCTCCTTACCATGTGATCAGCTCTCCACCATGCGATCAGCTCCCCACCGTGTGATCAGCTCCTACCTTGCCCACTCACCAGCCATCAGGCAGCTCATGGTGTGCATCAAGTGTGCATCAAGCTGCACACTTGCTGTGTGTCAGGCCCTGTGGGGTCTCTAGCTTGACTGGTCTAGGGCGTTTATTGCTGTGAGACCAGAAGACAGGGCTGTTTGGCTGTGGGGACTGGAGGATGGTGCTTTGTGTTCCTTACTAACAGCTTTGGAAACAGCACCCAGGGTAGAGCTCCCCAAAGAAGCACAGGCTCTCGGGGTCCATTGTCCCTGGTTCTGGATCACTTGCCAGTATTGCTCTCATCGTTGGTCACTTTGCACAGGGACCTCATAGTTTGTCTCTCAGGGAACTTCCCAGCTTGGTCCCTGGAGAGAATGGGACAGGCCTGGAGTCATGCCCACAACCTCCATTCTTTTTTTTTTTTTAAGAGTTTATTTATTTATTATGTATACAGTGTTCAGCCTACACACCAGAAGAGGGCACCAGATCTCATTATAGATGGTTATGAGCCACCATGTGGTTGCTAGGAACTGAACTCAGGACATCATAAAGAGAAATCAGTGCTCTTAACCTCTGAGCTATCTCTCCAGCCCCACAACCTCCATTCTTGTTAAGCACACCCAAGGCAGGGTCTGATCTGCACAGACCCTGGCACCCAGTAGGTCCTCTTCCACACAGGTAAGCCTTTGCATTAATGTGGACTCCCTCCAATAAGGAAGCCAGGGAAATTGCCTGCATAGAACTGGGTGTCAATTGCTCAAAAAGTGTTTACCTCAACTCTCTGGACCCTTCCTTGTCTTTAAAATAGAGGTGGGAGAGAATGGAGTTGAAGCTTCGTGGAGTTAGCACACACGAGTTCCTGGGTTTGATTCCCAGCACCACACAAACCAGGCATGGTGGTGCAGGTCGATAATCCTAGCACTAGGGAGGTGGAGGCAGGAGGACCAGGAGTTCAAGGTCATCCTTGGCTACATAATGAGTTCCAGGCCAGCCTGGGCTACATGAGACCCTGATTCAAAGCAAAACAGAATGGGGTGATAGAGTTGACACAGAAACTGCTGGAAGTCTGACACAAGGTGCCAAGTGTATGTGGGCCCAGGACACAATGTCCCCTTCTCATAAGCGCTGAGCTGTCAGAAGGGGGTCAGCCATTGAGCAAGGAGTCAGCAAATCTTCATCCATGGTTACAACTGACTGGAAGCAGAAGGATGGATGAAGTGAGCTCTATCAGTGCCTCCAGAGCAGGCAGGGGGTATTTTCATCTTTAGACCTTCATGCTGGGCCTGGCAGTGGGGCACCCTTGAGGCTTCAGGATTTGGTGCCAGTGTCTGCAGTGCCTGAGGACACCTGTAGATGGCAGCATTGGCGAGCTGGAGCCAGGTGAGAGTGGCTAGGAGGGGGCTGGACTGGGCTGGACTGAAGCTGACTGAAGGTGGCTGCCAGTCTTGGATCCCTTATGTCACACCCCTTTCTACCTCTGAGAGCAGAAATGGACCGGGTGCCCCGGAAAGGACAACTCTGGGATTTCTGGGTTGGGACAGAGGTCAGTCCCCTCTCTTCCCACGACAGTCCCTCTGGAGCAAAAGGTCCTGTCCTGATGTACACCTGGGCAGGACATAAACAGGACTGCAACCTCTTCTCACAAAACCTGCTGCCCCATTGGGAGCCCTGTTGTCTGGACTCCTCTGCTGATGACCCCTTGCAGTCCCTTTCAGGGATGGAGTGGAGGGGTTCCCAGCACCAGGGCAAGAGGTAGTGAGCTAGCCTTGGAACTGTGTTGTCTGCAGTATTTCTCCTAGAGTCTGCACACTCCTTCTCCCGGAGTCCAGGTGGCGGCAGATGCAGACCCTCAACCTCTTCTTAGGGTTTCATAGAGATAGGGAGCTGGGACTGGGGGAGATATTTAGAGGTTGAGGTTCTTGGCCAGGCCTCCACAGGGCTCATACCTTTGGAGGTATGGTAGCAGCTCCTCCTGGTTCCTCAGGTCATGGCTAGGAGAAACCTCAGCTCTCCAGGCAGCTGTACTTGCAGCAACCTGCAGTGAAGTTGGCATACCGCAAAGCCTGAGGGTCAGCCAGCCTCCAGCAAAACAGCTAACAGTGACAACACCCAGGTCAAGGGCATGAGAGCCCGAGTGTACCCCTGATTCATGGTGGCCTGCAGCAGACCACAGTCTCTTCATCACATTGTAAATAATAACAATAATAATTACAATAATAAAATGTTCCTTGTCTACTGGATATGCATTCTAAGTGGACTGTTTTATGTAACTCCAGTGGGTTCCCTCAGTGAAGAAATCCCCCGGGGACTGAAAGGAGAGTGAGGGACTTGGCCAAGGTCACAAACTAAATAGCAAGGACTCAGATCCAGGTCAGTCCGAAGTCAATGTCTCTTGCCTCCCTCATGGCAGGGTGAGTGTGGGTGACACCCCAGTCCTCTATATCCCCAGGAAGCTTAGGTGTGTACCCATGAGAGGAGTCAGTTATTAAGAACAGTCTAGGACATCTAGTTAAATTTGAGTACCAAATGCCCAGTGAAAACTTACTATGTTCCATGCAATATTTGAAACATATGCTAAAATATATAAAAAGTAAATTTGACATTATCTGGAAACACTGGAGAGTACAATGCACTTTGTCCAGTACTTACTAAGTACTGAGACAGAGGGGAGGCATGAAGAGAGGACAATAGAGACATATGTGTGTGGGGCCAAGCTTGGCCACTCACTGTGACTTAGGACAAGGACCCCTCTTCTTACCCCTTTTAAGGGACAGTGGGACCTGCTTAGATGAAGGTGGCTTGAAAGTCTCCAGAGAGTGTGGTAACATGAACGCTGGGTTGGTTAGAGGTGGGTTCAACCTGAGCCCAGCATTTCCCAACCTTCTCGTCTCCCTCCAGCCAGGGGTTGTCCCCAGTACCAGCTCCAGAGAAGTCCACAGGATCAGGCTCTTGAGAGGGGAAGGACAAGGCCATGCACAGGAAATCAGGGGTTACTTTACTTTTGCCAGTGTCTGGGTAAGGGCTGGACCCAAGAGGGTGCCCTTACAGCCTAGTGCCACCTTTCTAGCTGAGAAGACCACACTTCTCAGAGTGTCCCTTCCTGCATGTGTGAGTGGGGGAGCAAAGGTCTCTGCTATCACAGGCCAGTGTAAAAGTACAAAGACAGGAGAAAGCAGACATCCAAGACAGGATGAGCTACCTCTGCCCTGCCCCAACTTTATCTGGTTGTCAGGGACACAGGGCACACCAGCAACAATGTCACCTTCACCTGCCATTGATGGATATAATTGGGAAGATAATCCATCATTCCTAGGGGTCTGGGATGCATGAAACTTACATGTGCACATGTAAGTACTGGGCACAGCTTCCCACTCAGTGTGCGTGCACACACACACACACACACACACGTATGTTCTCTGACTCCATCAGGAGAGAAGGTGTCTCCCCTGTGGTGGCCTGACTGAAGTCTCTGGCCCTTCATCACCACAGCCTGCCGCCTCCCCATCTTGCCATTTTGAAGCTACTCTCTGTGAGCATTTTGGTCCCTGGGTGTCAGGCCCTAGGGTTGAGAGACAGCTAGTAGGCTGTATTTGTTTCCAGTCTCATTTATGCTGAAATTGTGTAATTCAATTAAATAAGTAAACCAAAATATTGTGAACACACACAAAGTTGTCTCTATAACAAGAAATTGAAATCTTCAGGAGGGTTCTATAAAGGTGAATTGCTAAAAACAAAGATTGCCGTCAAATTCGGGGTGGATAAGTAACTGTGAGATAAGATGGGGTACAAAATTGTAAAAACCTAGAAGATACGACTCTCATATCACGTTTCAAGAGTCTTTAAGTTCTTGTTCCACTTCCAAGAAATTGAAATTGGGAATTGTGGGTGAGGTAGAATTAGTTTACCCAAGAAAGATGAGCCTGCTGCAGTCGGGAGTCATATAAGCCATGGCAAGGCTCTACCTGTGTGAAAGGATATTAAAAAGGCAAACAGCTTCTATGCTCTGGGAAGAAATAAAATGCTGGTCAGAGGGAGGTGAACATTATTTTTCTATTAATCTTCCCAGGTCTTTCGCACTTGACTTTGTTTGAGACAGGGTCTCTTGTAGCCTAGACAGGCTTGAAACTTGCCACGTAGCTGAGGCTGGCATTGAACTCCTGGTTTTCCTTGCCTTCACTTACAAGTGCTGGGATGACAGATATACCACCAAATTTGCATCTCTCTCTCTGTGCATATACTCATGTGTCTGTGCACATATACAACAGTGGAGGCCAGGAGTTAATAGCTTGTGGAATATTCTTTTACACTGTGTGAATATATGTCACTGTGATTGGTTTACTAAAGAAGCTGACTGGCCAATGGCTGAACAGGATATGGTCAGGCAGGAAAGCCAAACAAAGAATGCTGGGAGGAAGAAGGATGGAGCTGGAGGAATTTGTAAGAAGAGGCAGAGAGAAGCAAGAAGGGCATGCTGTGCTGAGGTACCAACCTGTATGGCAAAGTGGAGATAGGAAATATGGGTTAATTTAAATGCAAGAGTTAGCTAGTAATAAGTCTGAGCTATTGGCTGAGCATTTATAATTGCCATTAAGCCTTTATGTGGTTACTTGGGAGTGACTTGTGGAACAGAAACTTCTACCTCCAGAGGCCAGGGGTTGGTAGCCAGTATTTTTGTCACCTTACTTTTTGAGATGGGGTCTCTCGTGGAGCCTGGAGCTCACTGAGTTGACTAGGACAGCTGAGCAGCAAGCCCCAGGGTCATCTGGTTGGTGGCTCTCCAGCACTGGGATGGGTGTGCAGAGTCTGGCTCTTGATGTGGGCTCTGGGATCTGAAAGCACTTTATCAACCCAATCACCTCTCCAGTTCCTAAGGAGGCTATTCTTTTTTTTAATAAACCCAAACGAGTGGTGGTGGTTTAACCAGAAGGTATTTCCATATATGTGAATGTGTGTAGATACACACACACACACAGAACCAAGAGCTTCATTGAGCACACCCATATACACATACTCACACTCCTCCCCATACACGTACATGTAAGCACAGACTCACACTCAGAGGCCCACACTGCCAGTGAGCAGCCTGCACACACTTAAGCCCACATGTACGTGCATTCACAAGCCAGAACCTTTCCCTCTGCAAGAACAGTCAAAGCAGTGAGCAGAGACTGGTTTTAAATCACAAATTCACCCCTTGGTGTCTTTCTCCTCTTGGCTCTGTGGAGGGGTTGGGAGGACTGGGAGTGGGGTGGGTGGAGGCAGGGAGAGACCTGGATTTCTCCTCAGGGGCAGGTTGGGGCTGCTGCAGAGCAGGGTTGGAGCTGCATTATTGAGAACCCTGTTCTGCTTTTATCTCCAAGGTAGCCAGACTTGCCTGGGAAAGGAGGTCACCCTCAGGAGCAGCATCCCAGGATACAAACTTCCCCTGAAAAGAAGTATGGTGGGCCCCACCCAGCCTCTTTCTTGCTGCTTCTAGGGGACCCAGCTTAGGTTCTCATGATGAAGGTTTCCAGGCCTGGCACCAGATTCCTGGAGCCTGGATCCGTGAGTCAGGCTGACTTTCCCAGGTGACTCTGATAGGTAGATGCCCTGAAGGGAGAGCATTCTGTCTTAATAGAAGAGCATGCCATCTTAAGAGACCTTTATTTGGGAACTCCAGAATGTGCTGTGTGTCCCCACTTCCTCTAGATCCCATGTCATCTTGCTGATGGAAAATGTCTAATACAAGAGTAGAGTTCTGGCTGGGCGGTCGTGGCACACGCCTTTAATTCCAGCACTCGGGAGGCAGAGGCAGCTGGATCTCTGTGAGTTCGAGGCCAGCCTG
>LOJH01031985.1:3071-16427 GCA_001685095.1 Ellobius talpinus
GTTTCCATATTTCATCTGAGACTTCAAAAGTCAATTCCTCAATAAATACATACTTGTCTCAGACTAAAATTCAGTTCATTGCAGATTTATTATTTCCCAACAATTGGAAGTTATCACACTAGTATACACATCCATGGTTGTCTTCCCCTCTTCCTCACTCCTGGTGATAGTTCTATCTCTTATGTTAAATACAAATTACATAAACCAAGATGAACCAACCCAAAAATATGTCTACACTCGAAAGAATGTTAAGTCTATGTAATAAAATCAGGACAAAGTTTAATGTAACTTTCCACCTAGAATAATGCAATGTGTTTTCTATTACCTAGACTTCTGTGATTCATAACCCTGGTAAAATGACAATATTAAATAAAACTAAACAAACATTAAAAATATTAGAGCAAATCGAGCTTGAATAGCCAGGGGATTCCATCTGAGCTTCGTTAGAAAACACAGTGCAAGAGCCTATACACTAATGTTAAAAAGGAAAATAACCTGACAATATAAAACAGTAACCACCCCAAATGCATTCCTGTGTCTCGGTCTGTGAGTAAGCAATTATAATCATGGTATAAGGTAAAAATCTCTCTGTGGCTAGAATTAATCATATAAAGAACATAGTATAAGCCACAATAAAGCTAAGCCATTATTTTATATACACAGAACTGCTGTTATGAGACATATAATATATTTAGTCCTAATATGTACAAATTGTCCCTACAAGGAAATAGAGTTGAGTTTCACAGGATTCTTCCTGAGCTGAGAGCCAAGTTCCTTACAGGGTTCAGCTACAGTGTGGAAGTGACATCAGCTGGGAACTCATGCAACAAGCCATCTGCCATCTTGTTAAAGTGGCATGCTATTTAAAGAGTGCTGGCTGGGCATCTCTAGAAGCCTCAGTGGATGGATTGCTGCTTCTGAAACACTGAAGGATGCCCAAGGCTGGGTCTAGCAAGAATCCTGCTCAGTCTTTAAAGAGATTGCCATTATCGGAACTTCGAGAGGGTTTTATTTCATATTTAGAAAATTTATTCTTTTTCCGTGGCTGTGATGGGACACCATGACCACGGTGACTTACAGAAGGAAGGTTCCTATGGGCTTTTCCCCGAGAAATCAGTCCGTCGCCATCACTGTAGAGATGCGTAGCAGCTGACCGGCAGAGCAATGGCAGCAGCGTCTGGGAGCAGGCATCAAGTCACCAACAGGAAGCAGTGAGTGGATAGCATGATGTTTCAAAATCTCAGCACTGGCCCCACGGACATACTTCCCCCAGCAAAGCCAGATGTCTTCAGCCTACTCAGACAGCTTGACGGACTGGGGGCTGAGAATTAGAGCATCTGAGTCTATAAGGGACATCTTCACTCAAGCCAACACAGAAAGCCTTGCCAACGTAGGATGAAACTTGTTAGCTTCATACCAAATTCGTATGCAGTCTGTCTCTAAGTAAACAGTGCACTGATATGCTTTGAATATATGTCCTAGAACTTTGCCCAAGCTTTTTTTCTTGCATTTTAAGAGTAAAGAAGAAACACTACAGAATGAAACCTATAACATGATAAAGTGGATAAGTCATAAAAATACTCATTACTCTGATTTGAGTTGTCATATAACATAAATATAGAATTAAAAATACGGTCAATTAAAGAGAAGTTAAAAGAGAATATGAATCAGCCTCTTACAATAAGTCACTGTGGCTTTAGTGGTGCAGGTTGTAGTTGGGTCTCGCCATTCCTGGGTCTAATCCACACTGAGAACTGGATTTGCTCCAGGCAAGCCCTACTGATCCCTAACACACTTTCTAAGTCTCCCTTTATCTTCTGGGAGATTTTCATCTCTCTTTGAATGTTAGACTCTTCCTAGGCACAATGCATGTCTCCTCCTCCTGCCTCTCCAGCCACACTCTAGAGTTCTCGCTCTTCTGAGTGCCTTAGTTGCTTTGCTCTTGGTGGGATCAAGCACCATGACCAAGGCACCTTACAGAAAGGGGGATTTGTATGGGTTGAATCGTTGACTTTTGGGTCAGCCCCTTAGTTCCTGGTCTCTGTTTCCACCCTGTCTGAGGAAATACAAGACTATAGAGCGCTGCCCTTGCTAGGTTCCTCACCACCTAACTTAAGACAAGCCCCATGATCTTTGAGAGGATGCCTCTCTGACACATAGGCTCCACAATAAACATTCTGTGGCATGTATCTCTTGGCATGCATCCCTGCCACAGTCCAGCTGCTAACGTATAGCTCTACCTATCCTGTGAGGACGAGCCTCTATCTGCGACTAGGTTTTAGTCTTCTGACTGCACTTTGCATCCTCTACTTCAGCCTCAGAGGAACAGGTAAACCTCCCTCAAATGAAATTCTCTCTGGGCTTCCATGCATTTCCCTTACCTCCTCTACATGTTTGTACAACTCCAGACCCCTTTGAGGAACGACCTTTCTTTACCACTTCCTCTCGGTTCTCTTTCCTCTCCGCCAACTTCCTCATCCTCTTCTCAGGCAT
Source organism: Ellobius talpinus (assembly GCA_001685095.1). NCBI lineage: Eukaryota > Metazoa > Chordata > Mammalia > Rodentia > Cricetidae > Ellobius > Ellobius talpinus. Next base: position 5,565 of record LOJH01031985.1, read on the forward strand.
CATCAGCTGTTTCAAGACTTACAAGTCTGTAGAAACTTTTCTCTCAGAAACCAGGGCTCGAATGTTTCTAGATATCCCCGATCTCCATCAGATTTCTTCTCTCTCCAGTCTTTATCTTCAGGGCTCTCTCTATCATCAGACACTGAGGAGGACTTTTTTCATCTTTGTGTTGTGGGGTATTTGTGCACTAAGTGAAGATATATTGTTGCAATTGGTTTAATAAAGAGCTGAATGACCAATAGGAGGCATAGGCAGAGAGAGGAAGTAGGAAGTAGGAAGAAGAACCTAAGTCTGAGAGACACCAGGAGATGTGGAGAGGAAACAGGAGGTACATGATGGAAGAAAGGTAACACCATGTGGAAGGTTGTATATTCATAGACATGGGTTAATGTAAATTATAAGAATTAGTTAGGAACAAGCCTAAGTTATAGGCCAAGCTTTCACAGTTAATATTAAGTCTCTATGTCATTATTTGCAGGCTGATGGCTGACAGAAAACTATTTATGTCTTTATAGCATGCACTTGTGTATATCAGACCAAGTACTCTTTGTTCTGGTGATATTGATCTGTTTCATCCTATAGTCTTGTGCTATTTTCCTTCTTTCTCCATAATTATATGCCTGATCATGTTTGCGCTCCTCAAGCCAGAGACATTAATGGGTTTTATATGTTCATGTCCATGGTCACTGGTATCATTACAGATTCATCTAAATTCACATGGGATTTGAATTAAAACTATGTGTAGACTGTTCCCACTCAGATATCCCATTCTGATCTCAAACCTAAAACTCCTTAAAATCGAGCCCATCTTCACCATTATATCCGCTTATCCCAACTACGAACGATACAACTCCTCTTTTAGGTATGTGCTTTTCTCCGTCACTGAGTCTGTACTTAAATCCTCTATGTCTTCCCTAAGATGTCTGCCTCCTTCTCCTTCCTGATTCTCCTTTCTAGAAACTTCCCATCATGCTTGTCCACCGCTTCAGTTCTTACCCTTTTCCTGTATCCTCGCACGCTGTTGAAGACTAACCTCCCTGGAAGAGTATAGAAACACCACAAAGAACAAAAAGGTAAGTCAAGACTTTTGTGTTTTATATAAACAACGGTTGCTTTTTCTTGCCTAATAAGAAACCTGGAAGTGATTGGCTTTGGGTGTGTTTAGTAGGTCAGTAATACCAAAATGCCTCTTGACCACAAGGTTGCTGGCTAGTTCCAGACTCCACTCCTTTCACTCAAGACACGGAGGGGGTGAAAAAGGCTCCAGCGCTTCATTGTGAGAGCAATGGTATTTCCATAATAGCTATAGCTAGTCTTCAGATTGACCAGGATGAGCCCACATAGCTGCCCTAGAAGAGAGGATGGAGGGGAAATGGAAGATGGATTGTCACGGAGGCATAGACCAAATACGATCCATCCCTCTACCACCTGGAGAGCAGAGAGAAGCTGGTCACTTATCGATGAAGGGGTTCACCTAACCTTTGATTTCATTCCCAGCATCCTATTTTGTCTTCTGGTCCCTCCTCTCCCTGCTCTAAAACAGGCTAAGCCATGCTCAGTTCTACCTTCCCATCTTTGATCTCCTTATTTGGAAGACGTCGCCTCAATACTTTATTTATCAAGTATGGTTTCCCTTTTAGGGTTCTAGTTTATATCTAATCCATTTGATGACATATTCCAGTCTGAAATGTGCCCTTCTTCCATCAAATTATTTCTGTCCATTCGTTCACCACATTCGGTGTCTACCTACACACGGGTCCTATTGTAAGTCATGGCCACAGGAAGCCTTGTTCTTTGTCTGCTGACTTGGTGCCATTTCTCTCCAAGTGCTATGATCTAATTTCTGCTGCATGTCTCAGTTCCTTGTAAGTACTGAAATGCAACATGTGCTTAGTAAGTTACTAACTTCGAAACCCTGCCATTGCTTAGAAAGAACAATTTATGAAATGCTGAGTGTCAAAAAATAATTTTGAAAACTACATTATCGAACTAATTTTGATCAAAATACACTCCATAAGGTAGGAAAATAACACTGATTATATTTGTACACCAGTAGCAAAGGTAGAAAAACATGATCCATTTCCTTTGACAAGGTTAATGAAACAAGCAGAGTAAAACTCATAGCAACCAGGGAAGTCATTTTCAAACCTTTCAGGTCTGGTGGTTCGTCTCCTAATCTGTCTCCTTCAATTTGGGCAGGAAGAAAAGTAATTTAATTTAAAGGGACACTGATCTGATCAGTGCAGGGATTAAGAGGCCTCGGCCTTAGCGCCTCTGTCAGCCAAGAGCAGCTCTAGAAGGTGGCAAAGAAGCTTTCAGATGGGAGTAACCAACATAAGAGAGTCAGTTCCCTGCCTCCCTGTAGGACGGGATCTAAAGAGCCCTGTGATCACTTGGTTGTCTTTTCCTTGACCTATCTATTCAGGAGCAACAATATATTGCCACAATCGTATGGCACACACATCTGGATACAGTTGTCCCATCTATCAGATGCTATGAGAAACTCTAGGCAACAATCAGACGAAGACCCACTTCAACCCAGGCGTCCCAGACAATTCTCAGACAGCAATGTACAAGGCATGGACACTTGTTTGCCTTAACTAAAGCCTCCAGGTGCTTAACCGTTCCACTCACGGGACCACAGAATAGCCGGGTTTCAGGATGTGATCCCTTCGTTGGGGAGATGAATGAGAACAATGTTTCATAGAGTGGAAAAAAGAAAACCTTTGAGAAGAAATTCAAAGGCCTAGTTGGTTATGTCTCCCTCCATCCACAGAGAGCTGCACCACTGTTGATCACGGGGTCACACTATCTGGCATTATTCTGTTGTGAAGAAGAATGCTTAAAAGAAATCCCACACTAGCTCAGAATTGAGTATAATAGAGGGTTATTTATTTAGGGGTAGACTCACAGATCATAATCCTCTGTTGGAACGGGGAACAGTAAGCAGATCTGGCCCAACATGCGCTTTACATTGGCATAAATAGTATGAGGTCACGCCCAAGTGGGCGGGTAACTTAAAGGCTACTGGAGTAGGAATTCCTACAGCACTATTGTCTATTAAAGAGAGAGAGACCCAATGGTCTGATAATAAGGCAGTCTCTCTCAGTCAGTGAAAGCGACATATAGGAGCTTCTATGAAACGATGGCCAAGCAAGACTTCTATGCCAATGGCTGAGCCAATGATGCCTGAGTCAATTTCTTGGCTGAGCCGGTGCCCATCTGAGAGGATGCTCTCCTTGCCTGCTTTCTGTTTGTTTTCCTCAGCTCCCCGTCTGCTGCGAACAGCCATGTGCTCTCTGGCTTTTAGGATAAAGAGTCTACAAAGGAGGTACCCCCAAAAGAATGAAAGCTCCCTCCATCTCCATCTCAGGTTTAATATTAAGTCATACCTAAGACACCCGCGGTTTACTACTCCGTTTGCGACACAGCATCCCCTTGCTGTCCGTCCTCGCTCCCTAACTCCAATCTCCGTACCCAGCCTTCAAGGGTGGAGAGGCATCTTTATGTCACTCCAGTAAACAGCTTATATTCTCCATTTCAACTGTGTTTCCACATATTGATCTCATCTGACACAACTCTAGCTCTTCATGGGAGTCCGACCCAGCTACTCAATGAGAAAAGTCATGAGCTCCGTGACCCATATGACATGCCGCAGAAAAAGGCTCCTCAAGCAGCGTGGACAATGGCCTCTAATGGGCTCGCAGCTGGGTCACTCTAAACTCTAGAGATCTAGATAGCTAAAGCTGAGCCAACTCTTCTCACGGTGATTCCAGAAAAATCCCATGCAGGTCCCAAAGCGCGCATAGCCATTCCCGCTGCATCCCGCCACACTCAGCCTCCTAAAGATGCCAAACGAATCTATCAAAACGGGGCATGTGGGCATCGCTGTCTCGAACAGTCAATCATCACCGGGAGAGCTTTTCTTACTTCAAAGCACGGTACTGTACTGGGCACAAATATTCTTTTCATGCTTGAATTTATTATACACAGTTCTGCTTCTGGTATTTGTGAAAAACAAGACCAAAAAAAAAATCAAGCAAACTCCCAATTTCTCTAAGGGTTCCTTTCTTCCCCTCTAATAAAAGGATCAAGGCGATGTGTTTGCTGTTGGTTCTATTGGGCACACGACGGACCGTTTCTTTGTTTTGCCATTTCTTTCAACTGCGCATCTTCAGTACAAACAGTCTTAATTAAAACTAAGAAATGATGGCTGTATTATGCATTTCAAAAGAAAACAAATCTTGCTCCACAATAGAATAATCGTTTTGTTTAGACAGCACGTATGAGCACAAACGTTAAATAGCAACTTAACCCTAACCTTGAACCTTAAGTTGGAGCCCATCCTGGAACCAAGCCTAAGACAATCCAGATAAAAATCAAACCCTAACTAGTGCACATTCTTTCAAAATCTTCTGCTACAAAACCACACTGAAAAAAAATACTGGTAATGAATAAAATTCCTTCCCAACCACAAAACAAAACCTAGAGGGGCGGACTGAAAGAGATGCGTGGGTGAGCATTCGTGGTCCAGATGTAAACGAGGGTTTCGGCTCTCCCCTTTCGGCACTGAGAATGATAAATCACGTGGATCGATGGTGAAGCCGAGGAAGTCAAGGATGGCAGAGCTCTGAGCAAGGCTGAGCCTGGCTCGATGAGACGTTGACAAGATCTGTATAATGTGAGACACGCCAGGAAGTACGCATGCACGCGTCTCCCTTCATGAATCTTCTTCCCCTTCACGTCCTCTCTCTGTTCTCATCTCTCTCCCCTCCCCTCCTTTTCTCTCCCCCTCCCCCAGATATTATCTGACTTCCACAAGAACAATGCCTGGTCACTTAAACAGAAGTTGAGTCAAAGCAGGAAATGGTATATTTGTACTCTAAATACTTTATTTAAATATTATTTGCTACTTTATTTAAATGCAAGACTTTACGGCCTCACTAAGTTGCTGCACTGGATGTTTATAGAATGACATATTCAAGTTTTTATTAGTGTTATTATTGCAATAATCATCATCATTATTTATGTGTATGTGAATTATGTCACTTGCGTATGTGCCTATGGATTCCAGATGAGGCAGTCAGATCCTCTGGAGTGACAAGAGGCTGTGAGTCACCCAGTGTGGTTCCTGGGAACTGAACTTGAGTCCTCTGGAAGAGGACTACATACTTCTTAACCATGGAGCAACCTCCTCAGTCCCTCAAGATTCTTTAATGTGAATAAGTTTAGGAAACAGATACAAAGAAATAGAATTTTACTATATGTTTTTTTGCAATTCTGCCCAAACCTTTGGCAGTTATCCTGCCTCACCTATTTTAATAACACTTCTTCATTAGCCTTCCTTTGCTGAGCCATTCCAAAGCCGTTGAAAAAGCTGATGTTTTTTAAGGAGACAATAACTCTTTATGTTTACACTCAAAAGTCATGGGATTATGTAACATTTAATTAGGTTATGTAACCATCATTGGAAGTACAAGTGGGATAAACAAGTTTTAGGAAAATCTCAATTGATTCTTTGTAAGCTCAAGTGATGGGGAGCCATGGCTTCTGGTTTAACTGAGAGATTGCTGGGAGGTAGACACGGAGACACGGATGTGCTGGGGTAATTTCTATAAAACATGTTGCAGGCAAAACTAATTCCAGGAGTACAATGGAAAGAACTCTAGTCAACTGACTATGGGAAATCCAAATTGAGCAAAGCTAAACTCAATCCATGTACCACAGACACCGTCTCTAAAGCAAGTGTGCCTGTCCAGTTTCCAACATAGTATTATTAACACGTCATTTCCTCAATATATTTGACCAAGGACGTTTGGTCTCGTGGTACCAAGATTTCAAGGCACAACCTAGTGCTTAAATTATTCTCTATTCCTCCAGTTCCAATGCTGTTTTCCTAATTTGCTTCCAAAAGCTTCAACGTGAACATTGTGATTTTATGGTCAAACATGAGCTCTGGGGTCATTCCAATTCCCCTAATCAATACTGCATATGGTACTTTATTTATGCAAGTATTTTATTCAGAAAGGTAATGCTATAGATGCTATAACTGTATATACTTATTATTTGTGTTTTTATTAGCCTCTAGGCTTTAAAAGTATTTAAGTAGATATTATAAATGGATTTTAATTTAACTGATAAAATCAGTGGCTTATTAATGTGAAGAGTCTAAAAATGGACCATCAAGAGTAAAATTAAAATAGTGAAGATGTTTTAGAGATACCCTTCACCCTGTACAGGTAGAGAATAGAATTCGAAAAGTGGTCCATATATGTGTGTGTGAGGCTTGCTTCCCAAGAAGACTTGGGCTTTCCTGACGTCTGCCATAAGAGTTAAAGAATCCAACATTTGGAATGTTGGTGAGTCTGCCATGGAAGGATTTTCTACAAAGCAAGGGAACTGGGCATCCTAACAACTGGAATAGCAAGCAGTGTGAGCTCCTTTTATTTGCTTGCTACTGTGTTTAGTTAATAACTGACTCTGTGAACAGTCCTGGCCTGATTTTCATGACTACATTGCAACCAAGTTTGTGGCAGGAGATATGTTCACCACAAACCTATTCTGAATTACAAACAAAGGAAAAAGAAGAAAAACCACTAAACCCAGAATCAGCTTTGTCAGTCCTCAATAGCTACCTCTAAGGCAGCAGACTAGAAGTCTTATTTGGCAGCAGGCTGCCTCTTGCCAGGCAGATACCTCCTTCTTACCTACCCATCATCTACCAATAGTGTGATTGAAGACAAGTTCACGTTTATCAGAGGAGGAAGGATGCTTCCGAGGAATAGTTCCAGCCTCCCCTCTTCATGCACTCAAGAAAACCAGACTGTCCCTTAGAAAGACTGACAAGCTTCATTAGATGAGCTCAAATTTTCTAGAGGGGTGGGTGGGGCTTAGGCCAACTTCAGAACAACTTGACCAAGAGAATTGTGTGTTGAAAGCTGGAGAGTGCCTGGGAGAGGGGGTGTCAGGAAAGGCAATCCAACGTTATTAAAAGTGGGAAGAGTCCTTGCCTCATACAATTAATAATACAGAGCCCAATGTGATTTTCAATCATTCCTTCTACATTGATGTGCTATAATTATAAGGCTATTTTTCTCTGTATATTTTATATGGCTATTTATTGCAGTATGGCCTCAGAAATTCTTTATTCTATTCCAGCTGTTACTGACATTTGCATCTATGCCAAGGCTGTCCTGTGATTGCCTACTGGGAGCACCTTTAAACTAGGGCCGGGATCCTTTCGGCATCTTTATTCCCTGTGCCATTTCTTTGCCGTCTGGCAAAATAAGTTATCCCATGCCTGTCATGTCCTTTTCCTGTCCTAGCAGATGAGACTTGGTTGCTTTTAAATACAAATAGTATTTAGAAGCCAGGATCGTGGCACTGTTTACATTCATTGTTACTGAACTGATAATGCTTCTCTCAGAGGGTAGAGTTAGGAGGACAGAAACATACACCATAGCTAAGCACACATCCATAGCCACATAAAATAAAAGCCAAGAGCTCACATCAGTGTCTCTCACCCAAATCCAACATCACATGATATCATTCTATTTCATGAATAGACAGAGGTCTATCTATTCATAGTCATAATTCTCTTCTGTAACAAAGAGAAACCTGTCACTTCCAGAATGGAAGACTTGGGAGGTACGGAGAAGAGATGGGAAATGGTATCTTCGGCGCATGGCACAGCCCCTGCCAACAAGGACTCACAGCAGCTGTGGTTTCTACACTGGGCCTGCACAAGATGGGCTAAATACCGTCAATAGCATATGACTGTCACAACCAATCATGGGTCAGGGATGGGCTCCTGGGATGCTGCCTCTCTCTGCTGAACTTATCTGGCCCCTGATAGGTTCTGGGGGAGAGCTAGCTGCTGTCTTCAGAGACATACCAGATGATGCTGGTACATAATCAGGCTCCAAGGAGAGCTCTAAACCCATGGCCCTACAGATAGTCTCAGTTAATATCAGAAGGGTCTCAAAACATAGGTATGGATATGAGGGAAGGCACCTGTAGGGAGAAGTGGGGGTACCAGGGATGAGAGCGACGTTAAAAATCAAGGGTGAGATAAGAAGAATCCATCAACTACATGCATGAAATTATAAAAAGCCAACTGATCAAGAAAGAATGATGCCTGACTCTGATTGTCTGTAATAAATGTGTTTATTTCCATAACTGCAAAGAAGCCCCCGAGTTAGTTCCTAATTACCCAGGAAGAAAGTAACGAGTCTAGAAATGTGGCTCATCACACATGAGTCCAGGGAGCACACATCCTAGCACCAACAGACAAATCTGCCCTGATGTGAGACCCTAAAAATAACACACATCTTCTCTCTGGTATTCATTCTTGCCAAGAAAATATATAACCCAACCCTAATCATTAGGAAACATCAGACGAACCCAAAATAACTGTCCTGGACACTTCAAAAATGTCAAGGTCATGGCAAACAAAGAAATACTGAGGAACCGCTTCAGATGAAAGAAACACTTGAAAGAATGGCAGCAAAGCGCAGCCTGCTATCCAGGGCTGATGTCTGAGAGGATGAATGAGGAATTTCTCCTTTGCCGCAAGACACCAACGAAATGAGGGGGAAAGTCTGAACGAACTGATTGTATCATTGTTGTTCATTTCAATCACTGAAATATAGTTGTTGCAAGAGAATGCCCTTGTGTCTGAAATAAGTTACAAAGAATGCTGAGTTTGGAACACTCAAATCTTTCCAGCAAGTGTGTGTATGCATGTGTGTGCATGTGCACGCTCGTGTGTGCATGAGTGTGTGTGTGTGTCTGTGTGCATGTGTGTGAGCGTGCTGGTATGTGTGTGAGTGAATGTGTGTGTGTGTGCATGCATGTGCAGGGAAAGAGAGTGGCCCTCCAGGCAATTCTAATCCTCATCCAGAAATGAGTGCACAGAAAAGGATGAAAACTGGACCTGAGAAGAAGCCGGCTTGAGAGAAAGGGGATGGAGACTCCTAGGAAGACCCACGGTGAAGCTATTGAGTAAAAGGAGAACGGGAAATTTAAGGAGAGCGCATGAAGTTAAGAAGGATGCGGTTTCTACAGGCATGACTTTGAAAGTCACATCCCTTCCTCCTGTCTAGCCTTCTCTGCTTCCTATCTCCCACTATGTGAATAAGAAATCATACACCTTTCCTTCCATAATGAACTAAAATCCCTGAAACAGTGAGCACAGTTAAACTTTCTTGGTTCTCTTTGTGTTTTGGTTACAACAACCTGGAAGTTATTACGAGAAGGGCTTCTTCAACAATGCGTAAGTCGTGAGTGGGTGGACTGTGGGCACTCGTGATAGGAGCCCAGATGGCCAGAGGTTGTCCTCAGTGGTCTTACGCTGTACCAATCCCCACAAATATCAGTCAATTCTGTTCCACTTGACACCTGATATTTCCAAATCCCCATTGTCCCAGACCATTCTGAAGCAGCTCCTCCAGGAAAGGGGAATTCTTTGGAAAATGAAGCTTCTCCCAAAAGAGACAATGGAGTCTTCAGTGAGGAGAACATGCATTCGCCAATCATTTCATCCGAGAGGATTTTATTCAGATAAGGCCTCAAAGAAAGGCTAACTTGGCTCGTGGTGTTTTCATGTGTTAAATGCACAGAAGAGTTCCCAGGACTTCTCCGATTGTATTTGATCGCCACAATTCTGATTCCGGGTTTGTCTTCACCATGAAATTCTTTTGCTGCCTATGAACCACAAGATTCAAATTTTACGCATCTTACAACAAAACACATTTGCAGTTTGGTGTGGGAGCTGAAAGGAAACAGAGCATCACGGAAAGGCCTGTTTGATTTTGGAAAGGTTGGGAAAGCTCCATTTCTTTCAATGAAGGCAGCAAAGCAAACTCCCAGTTTCCTAATACAACAGTTTAGGTCCAAGGGAAGAAGTGAATGAGCACACATGCTTGCTTTGCTGTCAAGATAATGATGATGAAGATGACAGGTAACATTTAGATTGTACAGTCTCTTTGAAGTGGGTCTTCATTTGATCTCACAACCCTGTGGGAACCAGAATAAAGGAAATCTCAAAACAAAAGCCATTGGCAAAAGCCATCTCCATCCCAAGGTTCTGTTATCTCTGTGTCAATGTAGGATTCAAGCACACCCTATATTAAGTCCCCAAGCCAGGACATACATCTATATGCTAGACTTGGAAATGCACCTAGTCAAAGAAAATTACGTTTAACCACCTTTTGGTTCATTTTCTTCGCAAACCATTTGATTTGTTTTTAAGTAATAGCAATATTATCTGACCGTTTCTCTGTACACTTCTCTTGCCTTTCTGGACATCAAAGGTAGATACCACCTTACTCCGTCTTCCCCAGCAATCTCCTGCCCCTGACACGTGGAGGTTTTAATTAAAATGATGATCAGCATAGTGATCAGAAGGAGGTCTGCAAAAACTTCTCATTCATTTTGAGCCTTCTTTGGAAATGTTAAAGCCAGTGTTTGCCCAGTACAGCAGTATCTCTGAAAAAAATGTCCAAATATTTAAAGGCTGGCTTCCTTTGACTTTTGATTTTTAAAAAAGAAAAGAAATTGATAGGTTTTCACAGTCTGTTAGTACACAGGAGATATGTTCTTAGAATATGATTAGGGGTTTTGTTTGGTCCTTTGTTTTTTGTTTGTTTGTTTGTTTTTTGGAAATGTATATGGTAAAACTGTCATAAGAGACCACAAAGAAATGTTACTCTTTAACTTTTCCATTTTTCCAAGGATAGACTCGGTATTTTTTCTCTCCCTAAACACATATACAGAAATATGCCTTCCATACTGATTATGGATTCTTCCTACCTGCCAACAAATGAAAAATCACCTGAGTCTGCAGACAGACGTTCCTTGGAG